>JAVTVY010009000.1:0-46420 GCA_036873755.1 Hanleya hanleyi
AAAAAAAAAAATAGGGGCTGAATTTTTTTGTTTTTTTAATTTTTGTTATTATGTCGTTATAACGACTTAATTGACCAACGAAATTGCAGCATTAAGTCGTTAGAACGACTTAATCCACCAATGAAATTCCGTCTTACTTCTGCCGCTTTTATTTTGTTAGCTGACAACTCCCCAGTGAAACAGCGTTTAGATAGGCACTATCAAGGGCAGATCTACGGGGGGTGGGGGTCAGGGGGTCCCCCCCCATTAGACCTGTAAAAAAAATGAGAGAGAGATCAGCGAACCCTGGAATTTCACGTAGAAATAATATCTTGAAATTATATGTAAAATAAACGAATGTGGATTATGTAATCAGAGTATCTATTGATATATTAAACAGACATCTATTTATGTGGTTTGTGAGCGTACTATATTTCGATGTTGAATATGCAAACATTATGGCTACGAGCGCTCCACGTGTGAAGTGTTAGTTCTGATTTGTATGTGTTTTACCAGAATGTCAAATGGGGGCATAAGGTCTGATACTTTTCAATACCGATGCGTGCTTATGCGAAACAAAAGTGAAAGTTAATCTACATACATTATGTTCGATTTATTTTGTTTTGGTGCATTTTGACGGTATATTTTCTGTTTGTTTTGAATGAACATTAAACCGTTGCTCGATCCGGAGCTCAGTTCCCACTCTCATGTTTTTGATTGCATGGGTCTCTCCATTTTTCATAACTAGATGTAAAACTCCATAAGTTCAGTCTTGTTCAATCTATGAACGGCTCTCCCAGAAAGTGTCGAATTTACGCATGCAAACGCTGTGTTGTGGTGCATTATGATAGTAGGATTACGGCACTTGTATCACATGTGTTATTCTCTGCGAAAAATCATCAAAACTATAATCCAGTGTTTAGCCCCTCAACCCATCCCACCCCTCTCCCCCGGCTCCGCCGTGCCTGAATAGGTGTTAGTAAAATCCGTCTGCATTTCACATTTTTCGCTTGGCTGTTTAGGAGTGGACTACGGCTACCTATACAATTATCAATTCAATTCAATTCAATTCAATTTTAAATTTAGATGGCGTGTGCAGCTGCGAAGCAGCTATGTACGCCAATGACTTTACGTTGAGTTTGCTTTTTAAAAAAAACTTGTCATTTTCAGGATCATATAAATAGTACAGAGTTGAATATCTGTGCAAGATGTTGTAGTTTGAAGCAGAGAGAGCTTCCACAGATAGTATTATTATTAGAAGGCGATACAGATAGTATTATTATTAGAAGGCGAGGCAGGTTAGAAGATTTCGAAGAGGAGAGGTACACAAATATCAACAGCAAGTTCTTTATAAATATCACAACGACCCAATTCAATAAAAAGTAAAAAACTCATTAAAAAGGCCAATATAATATAGACAATATCAATAAGTATATGACATGTATGTATATATACATATATATGCATGATGTACTTTAAGTTATGAAAAAGCTGTTACTACCTGAATCGGCGAGTGCGTATCATAAAATTTGCAACTGCCTTAAAAACTTTATCTCTGTTTCGTTCTGGGTTAAGAACATGCTCAAAGGTTGGATTAAATACACCAAAAAATAAAAGTTCATTAAATAACCTTTGGCGTTCATTAGTATGCCGCCTGCACGTCATTAAATAATGCTGGACTGTGTCCTCCACGTCACAAGTCTCACAGAGACCGGTTGGGTGCCTGGCCATACTATGTAAGACACTATTGACCGCAATTCGACCAGATAATATTCTGAAGATAAGCACCTCAGCCCTTCGATTGGGAAGAGATATATTACCAGTAGTAACACAAGGCTGAAGTGCATAATAAAAACGACCTGTTGTTGAATATCGCCATTCCTCCTGCCAAACATCAATGAAACCGGACCTCACTGGTATCCTAATCTCATCAACATCCAGCCCAACAGGGATGCCGATATCATTTAAAAGCAGAGCCTTTTTTGCAAGCTGGTCAGCCAGTTCATTTCCGTACACATTACAATGGCCAGGCACCCACTCGAGGCACACCGTGCAGCCGGCATAAGATAAAGTTGTAATAACATGCAATATTTCATATACAATTGGAGAGCTTTTCTTCCATGCAAAATTACGCATAGCATGCACAGCACTTAAAGAATCTGTAAAAATAACAGCTCTAAAAGGTTTAAAATCTCTTAACCAATGCAAAGAGCATAAAATTGCAACAAGTTCCGTTTTAAACACAGAAATATTATCACTCAATCTTTTAAATGAACTAAACTTCATTTCTGGTACAACAAAGGACGCCCCTGTTCTACCAGTATCCGGGCATTTGGAACCGTCAGTATATATATGTACATACCCACCCCAATTAGATAAAATATGTTCTTTAGTGTATACCTCCAACATATATTGAGGATCAGATTTTCGAACTTTATTATGTAAATCATCTGATATAAATGGACTTACTAATTGCCATGGTGGAAATGGAGGAGTGAATAAATTAGACATCGAGAAATTGTCTATATTCAATTCATTAAATAATTGTTTAGCCCGTACACTAAATGGTTGAGCACGTCTCACAGCTACATTAGTGAAAAAAGCATCATACCACGATTCTTTTAATGTTTCACTCGCAGGATTATCTGAAGATATTTTTAATTTCAGGGCAAATTTGAGTGTAAGCCATTTCCGTCGAATATATAATGGAAATTCATTACATGCTACCTGTAATGCATGTAGCGATGTAGAACGCATAGCCCCCGTACATATACTCAAGGCCTTATATTGGACCGAGTCCAATTTGGCCTTGAGGGTATGCGTAGCTGAATCATAAGCTTGACAACAATAGTCAAGACGGGAACGAATCAATGCCTTATATAAAAGTAATAAACTTCTTTTATCTGCCCCCCAACTCGTGGACGACACACACCTCATAAGGTTTAAAACTTTCTCACACTTGGTCACTAGCAAATCAATATGCTGAGACCAAGTAAGCGTTTTATCAAAAATAACACCTAGAAATTTGAAAGAATTTGACACTCTCATACGAGCATTATTCAAATATAACTCCAGAGCTTCTGGTAATGGACGTCTAGTAAATAATACAGCCTCAGACTTGGCCGAGGAGAATTTAAACCCCCACTTCTTACCCCATGTAACAATATCCACTAACCCCTGTTTCACATATTTGACTACTGTATGAAAACTTCTCGCAGAAATCCACATGGCTTTATCATCAGCAAATAAAGAGCATTTAAGTTTTGGATTAAGCGCTGACGGAAGATCATTAATCATTAGATTGAATAAAGTAGGTGAAATCACACTACCCTGTGGAGTTCCATTTTGTATGCCAACCATGCGTGAAAAATCCCTGCCAATTCGTACTTGTATTAATCTGTTAGTGAGAAAGCTTTTGACATAACCTAACATATTCCCCGTAATCCCATAATTCAGCATTTTTATTAATAGCCCTTTTCTCCAAACCATGTCATAAGCCTTCTCAACATCCAAAAATACTGATAATAAATATTCACCATTGGCAAGGGAACTCCTGATATCAGTTTCAAGAGTAACCACATGATCAGTTGTACTTCGATTACGTCTAAAGCCACTCTGACAAGGTGAAAAGATCTTATTCTTATCTAAAAACCATAAGAGTCTACTGTTTACCATTTTTTCCAAAAGTTTTCCTAAATTAGACGTTAATGCAATTGGCCTATATGAAGAAGGGAGAGAACTGTTCTTTCCAGGTTTAACAAAAGGTATTATAATAGCCTTCCTCCAGGCGGAGGGAAGATTCATGCGGGACCATACAGTGTTATACAATAAAAGAATAACATTCAAGCAAGAATCAGGGAGATGACGAAAAAATTCATACGTAATACCATCCTCACCTGGTGAAGTATTCTTTGTTGAATGTAATGCCTGTTTTAGTTCAAATAAAGTAAAGTCTTCATTAATAGGCATATCATCAAATCGAATATTATTTAATGTTTCTTCGTGCATTGATTCCATTTCCTCCTTGTGTATAATAAAATCAGGGTCATAATTAGAATCACTGCTCACAAAAGCAAAATTCTCCGCAAGCAGGTCACATTTCTCCACATTGTTTACATACGATATATTATCCTTTGATAAAGTGGGAATAGCAAAAGATTTTTTATTTCCTTTAATGGCTTTTACCTGACTCCATACTTGCTTAATATTAGAATTACTATTAATTTGTGAGCAATAATCTCGCCAAGAATTTTTCTGTGCACTTTTAATGACCCTCTGAGCAATTGCCTTTTTCTTTTTATAAAACACTATATCTTCATATAATCTTGTATGACAGGCACGATTTTTTGCCTTCTTCCTATCTTTTATAGCCTGAGTACATTCATCATTCCACCATGATACTGGTTTCTTAAAAGGGGGATTACCCTTAGTTTTAGGAATAGACACATCCGCAGCATTATTTATGGCACCAATTATATTATTTTGAAATTCATCTACATCATGACTAAACAAGTTCTCCGTGAGAGTTTTCCTACACTCATTATTAAATAATGCCCAATCGGCTTTTTTTAACTTCCACCGGGCAGGACCACCAATGTCATTAGTCACAGCAGTAAATCCAAAAGAAGTATGAATAGGATAATGGTCACTCCCACAGGGAGATGTATGATCAACAGACCAAGTAAAATTAGAACTTATATTCTGTGAACATAGTGTTAGATCTATGCAGGACAAAGCACCTGTCCTTATATTTAAACGAGTACCTGACCCATCATTAAAAAACACAAGCTGATTATCATCAATAAATTGACTAATCAGACGACCATTACAATCATTGTTAACACTCCCCCATAGAATATTTGCAGCATTAAAATCACCACAAAAAATTACAGGATTATGCATATGAGCCATTAATAAATTGAAATCATCCATTTCAAGCTTTTTGCATGGGTTATATAGGTTAACAACATTTACTGCTACACCATTTAGAATAGACAATTGAATACATTGACATTCAATATTTTTAAATGTGGGCAAGTCCACTCGCTTATAACTAATTTCATTTTTGATGAAAAAAAGAAGTCCTCCATGGTCAGCACCAATCCTATCTCCTCTAATAGGAGTATAGCCAGGTAACGTAAAATCAAGATGCGGTTTTAAAAACGTCTCTTGTAAACATAATAAATCTGGTTTTACATCCAAGTTAAAAACGTAATGTTTAAATTCTTGACCATGTGCCATAATACTTTGTATATTTTGTTGTAATATAGTGAACGCCATGATGTAAATTAGGTGCCTAAACGCCATTTCTAACTATTCCCTGCCCCAGCATATATTAATTTTAAAATGGACTCTGAGGTGAGTTCTTCGTCACCAGAGCTCCCAAAGTGCTTTACAGCACATTTAGAGATGAAATCAAGTCTCTGTTGCTGTTTACCATCCTCGCCTTTTACACATGTAAAAAATATCTCTGTGATAAAGGCAACTAATCTTGTCATGGTTATCAGCGGTACATGTTCTGTTTGAGTTTCTCTACAGATATTAATGCGAGGTTTAAATGGTTTGGCCTGAGTTAGGTTAGGGTTACGTAACTGAGCAGGAGAGTGAGATTCTTGAGATAGCTCTAATGGCGGCATACTAGAGGGAGGGGTTTGGTTGTATTGTGTATGCTGCTGTTGTTGTTCATTTTCAGTTCTGACTGTTCTAAGAGCTTGTGAATAGGATACCTTTTGTGTTATTTTAACAAACTGAGCTTTGTTTGCTTCTTTTCGCACAGGGCAACCAAGCCAGGCAGCACTATGCTCCCCTTTACAATTAGCACAACATGGTTTTTCAATATTTGGGCAGTTTGCATATTGGTGGTCACCTGAACATCGCGAGCACCTCACCTTGCCTTTGCACGCCGAGGCCACGTGACCAATCCTTTGACACTGAAAACAGCGTATCACGGGCGGAATATATTCCTTGATGTTGAATTTTTGAAACCCAAGCGTTACATCTGACGGCAGAGTTGCTGAAGTAAAATGTAATAAGATTGCTGTTGTCGGGACCTTCTCCCTCCCCCTCGTGAGCCTCTCTACCTTAACAACTTGTTGTTTTTTCAATACTTTGGCTATTTCTTCCTCTGTTACATCCTGTGTTACACCATAAATCACACCCCTAGGCTTAGACTGTAATTTAGATGTGACCTTCACTTCCCTAGTCATAAATGTAGCTGTTGCTAATAATGTTTTAACTTGTTTAGGTTCCTTGCATTTAATTAGCATAGCTCCAGACTGCAGTTTTTTAACTAAACTAACTGATCCTACCTTTTTCTGTAAAGCTGTACCAAAATGAATAGGGTTAATATTTGCCAAGGAGATACCTCCAACTGTCGTCATGTAAACTGTAAGATCCGGAAGCTCTTCTTGTTGAACATGTTGACGTGGCTTCTTCCCCGCATTGGAAGGCCCCTCTTGACCCTCTTCTAGACCGCGTTTATATCCAGATTGTGAAATATCTTGATCTTGACTCTGTGACGAGGTGTCCATAAAAAGGTCTTCATCTTCGGCTAGCTCACTCATAGTGAGCCAGCTTACTGTACAAATAGACTAATAATAAAATAAGTATACCGTGCAAAAGACGCCACACACAAGAACAGAGTTTATAAATAGATATGTTAAAGCTATTGTTCCCTGGGGCAGCTCAGGGAGAGATTACACAACAGGGCCCATGTTAGCAGTGCTGAAAAATACCGTGCAAACTATACAAACACGACTACGTTCACAGATACACTCTACATACAATTATTTATACCGATAACAATACAAAGCAAATCGAGCGAAAGCAAACGAGAAGAAAAAAAAGAAAGAGAAAAAAATAGAAATAAATACAAGAAAAAAAGAAAGGAAAAAGAAGAAACTACAAAATATAAACCGACCAATTCAAAATAATCAATGCATGACAAACTATCAACCAAAAGCAAACTCAATGTAGATACAAACTATACCACAAAGGGCAAAACAAAAGCCATGAATGGAGAACACACACACAAGACGTCTGTTCACACGGGCGGCCTCAGTCGAATCAAATGACAAAAAGTCCACTCGAGCTGATGTTGTACTGGAAACAAATCTATATATACAGCTGATTACATACAAAGTGAGTACTGTTCACTTGCAGTGTGCCCGAGATCATTGAAAAGGGTGTTGAACATATATAGGATAACAATAAAAAGTGTGAAATCTTGCTTGCAAAGTGAGTACTGTTCTTAGAAAGTGAGTACTTACGACTGATATTTACAAAGTGAATACTGCTCACTGCAGTGGACCCGGGATCATTGAAAAGGGGTCTTGAACATATACAGTATAACAATAAAATGTGTAAGGTCTTGTTGATGAGCAAAGCCATTTTGGGCTACAGCATAACACAAGTACATATCGCACCTTATGTAAATCGATGGACCACTGGTTTAAATTTCAACTTGTTCGTCCAATATTAGTACATGTATGGTGTTTGCAGAATGAGTTGCAAAGTTAAATGTCACAATCGCTTCTTTGTTTTCTTCAGTGTGGTATCCCATACGTTAGATAGTCGAAAGCGAAGACCACCGTTCCGATTTAATGAGGGATTTTCCACTCGGGCCCAAATGGCCTCTTTGACGCCCCTCTCAAACCAACGTCCTTCCCTGTCCATGATTATGACGTCCTCGTTGATGAAAGTGTGGCCAGTATGACACATATGTTTGAATACCGCGGAATCATTGCCATCTGATCTGGCGGCCCGGTGTTGACTCATGCGTTTCTTTAGCGTTTGTTGCGTTTCCCCGATGTACCGATCGGGACAGTTTTGGTCCTGGCACCTGATTCCATACACAATGTCACTTTCCTTGTTCTTCTCAGGCTTGTCTTTGGGGTGCACAAGGAATAGCCCTGTTTTATAAGTTTCTGCAACAATGTTTTGTGACGTTGGTTAAAATCATCACATTTAACACAGGATCTAGCAAATGCTACTAAGCGAGCTATGTATACGCCATATGCAGGTCCCACTGGATTATTACTATCCAAAAAGGGATAGTTTACGATGTCGAAATTGTAATCATCTCTTTTGTCATAAAGTCGACGAGAGAGAATGCCCGCTTCATTTTTATAGAGATAGAGATCTAAATAAAATGTGCCTGTAGGGCTATCTGTAGTTTCCTTCAAATCCAGTGAAGGTGGATATATATCCTTCACTGCGTCATTGATATAGCGATTATCCACAGCGCGAAGATCGTCTATATAGCGTTTGGTGAATGAGAAGGAACGGGCTTTGAATGGATCGGTTTTTGAAAGCGCCTGCATATAGTCATATTCATAAGAGAACAGATACAGGTCAGCCAACAGGGGTGCACAATTAGTACCCATTGGAATACCTATATGTATATGCTGCTGATATATTGTGTTGCCAAATTTCACATAGACATTTTTAATGAGAAATTCAAGCAACTCTATAAACAAAGAAACATCCCATGAATGATATCTCCTGTATGTAGTCGAGCTAAAGAATGCTTTATGGCTTCCGACATTTCACGATTTGTCATATCTTAGTCTAAACAGATATTACCAGTCCTGGAAGTTTAAACACATTCTGTCTTTTAAAAATTAACAAGATATACTCCATTAACGCTACATAGTTTCATCTCGTATCTACACACTTAAAACTGAAAAGTTAAAACCTATTCCTAAAGTGTTGGGAATTACAACACATATAAGGGAAGTGGGAAGAGGTGCCGACATACTGACAGAGTCACATGACTTCACAGTATAGTCTTCCGGTTAAGCTATTCTAAAGCACATACCAAGAATCTAAAGATTCGTGATATGTGTTGTATCTCAGGTACGCTTTTATTGTACCTGTTCATATGGCAACTTGGATGATATGACCACACGGCCGCTAGCACCGGCATAAGCGGTATTAGATACAAATCTAGAGAGCTATGATGGAAATGCTCTGACAACTGAAAACACTTTAATCCTATCTGGCTAGGGCTTTGGAACCGGTTCAGGGCTGGAAGGGTCATTTTGGTCCTTGGAATTGCCATTTTTCTTAACTCTTGAGCTAGGGTGTTGAAACTTATCATACCATACCTTTGAGTCAAGGTCCACTAACAAAAATGTAACAAAATCTGAGATGGCTGCTTTGATGACGTCACAGTGACGGCATCTTCAAAACAGGCATTCGTTGGCCACTTGTTGGTGAGATGTTTCGAATTATTTATTTATGTTCGGAAGAATGGGTCATATCCCCACCTTGCCAAGGTGACGTATTAGTACAACACTAATTTAAAGCGTGTAGTTATCTCAGATATATACTTGTCTATTGGACAACGACACACTTCCTCCTACAGTGTATGCCGACTGTCATTTATGTCGTAAATATTATTTGGAATTTGGCCCTTCGTGCAATAATATTTCGTAACAGTTTTAGTTTAATTTAAATAAAAAAAATCACAATTATAAACTATATAATGTTAATCCAAGATAAGTGCCTCCCCCCACACACAAGTTGATCGACTTCCATACTATAAGCTGATGGGGTGATCTCCATATTTTTTTTTATGCAAATAATAGTTTTATTTTATGTACAAAGTGGCAAGGAAATTTAATATTGTAAATATATGCTCAATATGAGGCAACATGATTCGCTATGATATCACGGAATGTCCGCTCTCAATGGTGTGTTGTTTCGGAGATGGGACAGAAAGTTCGATGAGGGGGCATAATTCCCTCAGGCCTGGAAGCGTCAGATAGGTCTCACAGTATTAGTATATTGGGACGTATCGAATTGAAATAGAATATAGTTTTAAGGATATCGGTTTACGTAATCTTCATCCTCAAGCTAAAGTAGTGTATTTATTTGCTTTGGAGCCATAATCTTGATATACTTTTAAGACCCAAGTCCTCATTTCCTTGAACAAATATACTATGCACTTTGCTTTCGACGCCAATGTCGGAGCCTTCCAGCACGACGGTCGAAATTTCTCGCATTAAATTGCTTTAACACAAATAAAGTCAGTACTGTGTCTTACTAATCTTGTCATTTTAGAATAAGTCGAACGCGACGATAACTTGGTTAAAATCTCCCTCTCATAAACTGAACATTGTAACAGTATCTCCGACTCTTTGGTCGTATTAAACGTATTCTTGGCGTCTGGTCCGCCTTTCATAAGTCAGTCGCTATCCATTAAAGAAAATTCTCGTCCATAATCCAAAGACCTTTTTATTTTTCATATAACAGTATTGGCACAAAATAAAAAAGCTAATCATACTATACCTAGACACAGGCTAGTATTATGCAAGAGACAGTTTTAAATGCCGGCAAGCCATCATTATGTTCCAAAAATATCAAATCCGTATCGCTGATCAGTATTCTTAATTCATATGATATTCGTTGTAAAGTCGTCATCTAGAGAATGATGTACCTCAGTCACGCTTTGATTGAACTGTTCATATGGGCGCCATGAGGATCTTGAAGTATATGGGTTGATACGGCACTTAGCCCCGGGTTAAGCGGCATTAGACAAAAGTTACGAAACGCAACGCCATAGATTTTGCACGCTACGCTCTAATTTTGCTATCAGCATGCGATATGTATAGTCAAATTGGAGAAACTTCGAGTGGAGGCGCTTGGTGGCATAACCCTGTTCTATAAGTTTCTGCAATAATGTTTTGTGAGGCTGGATAAAGTCGTCACATTAACACAGGATCTGGTAAATGCTATTAGGCGAGATATTTATACGCCATATGCAGGTCCCACTAGAATATTACTTTCCAGAAGGTATAGTTTACGATGTCGAAATTTTAATCATTCCTTTTGTCATAAAGTCGACAAGGGAGAAGGCCCGCTTCATTTTTATAGAGATATAGGTCTAAATATCATGTGCCGGTAGGGTTATCTGTAGTTTCTTTCAAATCCAGTGAAGGTGGATATATATCCTTCACTGCGTCATTGATATAGCGATTATCCTCACCAAGAAGATCGTGTATATAGCGTCTGGTGAAAGAGAAGGAACGGGCTTTGAATTGATCGGGTTTTAAAGCCCTTGCATATGGTCATATTCACAAGAGAACATATATAGCTCAGCCAACAAGGGTGCACAATAAGCACCCATTGCAATACTTATATTGATACATTGTGTTGCCAAATTTCACATAGATATTTTTAATGAGAAAGTCGAGCAACTCTATAAACAAAGAAACATGCCATGAATGATATCCCCTGATTGAAGTAGAGTTGAAGAATGCTTTATGGCTTCTGATATTAATTTATCTACGATCAGGTTTTTTTAACACAGATCCTACTAATGAACTTAGACGGTTAATACGGTCTTGATGAGGGATTGTAGTATAAAGAGTCGAGAAATCTCATGTGGATACATATCTGTACGGTATGTGACATTTAGCATCAAGGTCTTCCGTAAGACATTTTAAGTTTTTTTTAATATCCACGTACATTCAACGCCAGAGTTTTTAGAAATAGTGACGCAATACCTTTCCAAAATGTTTTTACCTCCTGAAGGACCCTCGTCAACAGGGTTGAAAGAAGCGTGGTGTAGTTTCTAGAACCAGCTATGAATCTGTGATATATGCATTTTGAGAGTCCATTATACTTTTGGGATTTCATTGTAATTAGCTGGAAGACAAATACCGCTTTCCCTAAGAAACGTTTTGTGATTGTTAAATGAATCTTCCGTAGTAACTACAGCTTGGGAATAAGTGAACGTGTTTTCCTTGAGGAAGGGTATTCCTGTCAATATGGCAGATTGTTTCAACGACCTTGCTCTTGGTAAGGTCCAGCCAATCAGCGAGAGCTTTGTCCAATCAATAACGCACTGTTCCAATGCAGACAGGACTATCTTCGGGTCGACCTTCGTATTTATTATTCTCGGCTATCTATATTTAGGTCCCTTCATCAGGAGTGTTCTTAGGTCCTTATCAGTCATTATATCAAGGTTACCGGTCTATGGCGTATAGATACATTTGGACGATTCACAATCACAACTCTAGCTCCCCAACGTGTATAAGTTCCAGTCAAACACCTTGACAGCATTAGATACATTGAATATTTTGGTGGCTATTGCTTTAGTATACTTATATAAAATGCAAGGTGGTTTCATACCTCTGGATCAGTCAGGAATCGAGGTAAATTGATATTGTCCAGTCCTTTATCTAAGTAGTTGAGTTTCAAGAAAAGCCGATATTGGAATGTTTCGATTATGTTCACTGGTCGGTACAACCGAAAATACGCCATACTTTTGTGCTTGTAGGCGGTATTATATTTCCTGAAGACGCAGATCGTTGTATATCTCTGGCTGTAAGATTTAAAGCTCTAAAACCATGGGTACGATGTCTCCGTTGGTGGGGTTTAAATAGCTGGGTAATATTGGATATGTTCTAGCATCCAGAATAGTTCCTGCCCTCGGATTTTCTCAAATCAGCAGGAGGGAATCCTTGATAAATGGGTAGACGACGTCTATGATCTGAATACTAAAGTTATCCCAGCCATGGTCGGCTCCAGAAAAATGCTTACCTATAAGTAAGTGCTTTTCCTAACAGATTTTCTGTTATCATTCACCCTAAAATGGAGTCTTTGGTGGTCTTGCCAACATACTGTTGACCACACTTCTTACATGAAACTAAATAAATACAGTTTGTAGTAGAACAACTAGTAGAACCAACATACGAGTTCACAGAATATGAATTACCGGTTATCTCGGAACTAAATGAAGCTAAAGTATTAAAGACACGTGAGACATCCACGGTGTCCACACTTAGAAATCATAAAATTATTGCATGTAGAATTCTGTCCTAAACAATCATCAAGCGCAATGTTACGAGGTTTGATGTCATGACCTTGTTTGCTGTCAGAAATATATCTGACATTTGGATTGAAAAAAGTCTTAGTGTATTCCATTGAACAACATAATGTTCTTCCCAGATTGTACGTTCACTCGGGTTTAAAGATTGATAATATTTGTTCCAGATGTTATTAAGGAGAACATTGATTGTCACAATCGTATTTGAATATATTCATTAGTTAGCACCAACATTCCCTACGTGGGATAGTGTAATCATTTGTCGTGCCTCTGCCATCAATAGACAAGGTATCGTGCAAGGACAGAAAATAGACCATTGGTCCGCCTTTCAGTCACCAATTGTCGTTAAATCATCAACCCAATTCATTTAAATGTATATATTTTCTGAAAGAGAGTGGTTAAGCCATTGAATTCGCCTAAGACCGAAACTTCAGTCTGTTCCGTTAAGGGCATATCATCATTACACATCAGAAAAGGAATGTTCCGGTCTCTATTTATGTCATATGTTCTCGTATGTCTCAAAGGTCACACAGCCCAGATTCTCCAGTATAAAACTTAAAAACGTGCCTGGATCAGAGCAGACTGGGATATATTCCCCGAAAAAAATAATTATTAATATTTTCTTAAAAATAGAATACCAGAGTCAGGGTTAGTTCATTTTCTCCTTGCGGTCATATGGCTTCTCGTCAGTACGTCGGCATCGTTTTCCGACACCCTTTTAATGTTGCGTTTAATCGGTTACCAGTTTTCGTCCAAGATAGAGATTAACAATTCTCACTAGGTGTTGGAATTACTGCTTCAAGAGACAGTATTTGTTTTGGACATCGAGCTCAAATAAGGGTAAGTAAGCAGATGCATAGTCGTGTTTTGGTATATTTTGGGGGTAAATGTTCAAACAGTTGCCCATCAGCAGTTCGCAAAAAAACAAAACATGTAGACTACAGGAGAAGCTTAATTGACCACTGCTCCTTTTGCACGCAGTTCGGAATAAGTCAGTTATACTTTAGGTCAAATATAGACAAACCTGATAAGTTAAAATTTAAACATGGTAAAATATAGAGACGGTGGCTTATTATTGTAGCAAATTTCCAGAAATTTTTCAAACTCTGGTGTTGGGTCTGCGGTTGTCAGCAGCGGCCATTTGACAAACGGGCAGGCTGTGTGAGATGAAGCCAAGGTAGATCTAGGCTCTATGGTGTGAAGTATCCTGTCTTGGAGCCGCTAGACCTAGGCTCTATGGCGTGAAGTATCCTCTCTATGGACCGGTGGATATAGACTCTATGGTGTGAAATATTCTCTCTGTGTCTTTAGACTTCTAGGACCCTTTTCCTGATGCTTCATTCTCATACTTCTCAGTTAATTGTGCAAACGTATTTAGGAAAACTAAAATCTGAACTATCTTTATCAGCTCGGTGGCAAGTTGTGTATATTTCCAAATAACCGAAGGTATAATACGTAATTGGGAATGTCCAATTGTCGTATTCATGAGTCTCGATAACATACATTATTGGCTTATCGCAAATTACCAGTGCTTTTCGTTTCGGCGCTAGGATTTAAATCACCGCTCGTGCATGATTTTGTTGCCTTCATCAGATTGTTCATTTAAGGCGAAGACTGAAAAAAAAAATAAAAAAAAATAAATAAATACTGAAACTGGAATCTCAGGCCAAGGTCATAATATATTTCAAGTAGGGAACAACATTCAGTTTCACATAAATAATCTAATCTTTGGCGTATTGAAAGAATATATTCGTTGTGCAAAATTGTATTTGAATATTGCAAATGTTTTTGCCATGGTAGCGATTTTAATCTAATAGGAATAACGTGGAAATAGAAAGTGTTAAATATTTAAGTTTGTGCCCATTAGAATGAAAATTAACATGGTTGGTCTCATTTTTCAATTAGTCTTTATCTGAAACATAGTGATTTATGTGTCCTCCATAATATATTTTACTATAGTATTCTCACTATACTATAATATAATCTAATATAATACATGTTCTCGTTTACTACAGGATATTATAGTCTACCACGCTACTGTAGAAAACCTGGTATAACATTCTACAGAAAAAACCTAATAAAGCTCAGTACACTATATAATCTGTACTATATTAGTATATTATTGTCAATTGTACACTATATAATCTGTACTATATTAGTATATTATTGTCAATTGTACACTATATAATCTGTACTATATTAGTATATTATTGTCAATTGTACTATATAATCTGTACTATATTAGTATATTATTGTCAATTGTACACTATATAATCTGTACTATATTAGTATATTATTGTCAATTGTACACTATATATCTGTACTATATTAGTATATTATTGTCAATTGTACACTATATAATCTGTACTATATTAGTATATTATTGTCATATTACTTACTATATAATCTGTACTATATTAGTATATTATTGTCAATTGTACACTATAATCTGTACTATATTAGTATATTATTGTCAATTGTACACTATATAATCTGTACTATATTAGTATATTATATGTCAATTGTACACTATATAATCTGTACTATATTAGTATATTATTGTCAATTGTACACTATATAATCTGTACTATATTAGTATATTATTGTCAATTGTACACTATATAATCTGTACTATATTAGTATATTATTGTCAATTGTACACTATATAATCTGTACTATATTAGTATATTATTGTCAATTGTACACTATATAATCTGTACTATATTAGTATATTATTGTCAATTTTAATAATACGGGCATGACCAGTGAGGTGGTGTTGTTTTAACGTTTCTTGAAATGAACAGGCCATTGTGGGAGGAAACTCCGTAAATATTTTACGTGGACTGTTTCAAATAGTATGAAAAACTAATAAATATTTTAGCAAAACGACGTTTGAACTCTTTTGTAAACTTTGTCAACATTTATTTTTGGCGGTTGATTTCAAATTTGTTTTATCTTAATTGTCTGTACTCAAAGTCGGTACGCAAATCTTATCCATCCAACCGCTTTCCAAATGGCTGCCCTCTCCTTTTTGGGTTACCCTACTGAACAATCCTAGATATTTTGTCCAGTTCTTAGCTTTCATCTTAGAATTGTTTTTGGTATGGATAACACTTCCTGACCCCGCAGTCATTTTTTCGCAATATTCCGACCAAATACAGTTTCAGGTTCTCAAAATATGTCTTAGATTGACGCATAAGTATCAAGAAAAGTGTCCGACGTTGGACACTGTCTTCTTAACCCTCTCCGCCTTCGAGCTATTTACTATCTTCCGCTCGAAGAACGTTTCCAGCTTTCAAGAATTAGAAATACAGCGGTAAGAAAACAAATCACAGGAACTTTATCTTTCCGAGTAGAAGACGGTGTCGAGCGAAAAACATTGAAGTTGCAGGTCGAGATCATCTAGTCACTTTCCAAAATGAGGGAATTATTGAATTTCTAATTTGTTTTTATGCATATACGTTGGAGATGATATGCCACTTACCCAAAATTGAAATCAAAGGACAACGTCACTGTGACCCGCAAAATAGGAAACTACTGATAGCATTGCTTCGTTCAGTGTTATTATTGCAGTTCAAGGATGCGGATTGGGGTCGAACTTCCGGAATTTCCCAGGATTATGACAAACCTATTCACGTCGAAAGGGCAAAAACCAAGGTCGGAAGTCACTGAAAGTCACATTTTGTATTCCTCTGCGAAAGGAGCCATGCATTCAAAATGGCGACTATGACGGATCATGCGTGTTTGTTAACCCTACCTGGCCTGGGGGAGGGGGGCATTACGGCCCCCCCCCCCTACCAAACTTTCTGCGCTATCTCCGGAACGACGACACATGGAGTGCTGAAACTCCGGAACTTTATAGTTTATCATATTGGGGTCATTTTGAGCCATTTGCATAACCCCCTGAGCAGAGGATCATGAGTAAATTCAAGATGGTGGCCACGTGGGGTACCAGAAAAGTTATGTTTTTGTCACATTTCTTCAAAATTTCTGATTTTCCGCTATGGAAAGTGGGCAAATCTATTTTATGTCACATTACATTAATATTTAATAATTTATGCTGCAGTTTTTGCGGAGAAATTGCATAAATAAAAAATTCGGAAAATCCGACCGAAAAATCGACCAAAAAATGCCGTTTTTGAAAATGACGTCACTGTGACTTCATCAAAGCGGCCATCTTGGATTTTTTTTTACATTTTCTGGTAGAGCTTGACCCAAGGGTATAGTGTGGTAAGTTTCAGCCCCCTAGCTCAAGGGATAAGAAAAATAATTAGGGGGGGTGGAGCATTTCGCCCCCCCCCGGCCTGGACAAGGTCCCAAGAAGCCCAGGCCAGATAGGGTTAAAAAATAATCGATTGTGAGACAGATCACGCAAGTGCACTAAGAATGGGCCTAAACTATCAAGTACAGATGCAGGAAAGTTCGATTATGGGAAATGAGAGGTTTAAATTGAGAATCTCCGAGTTTAGACGAGTGATAATACCTGCACTTATACAATTCCCGATTCTATCATATTTCATTAATCTCGATCCTGAATGTTATGGTTATACGAATAGGCTTGAACTAACCTGACAGTGCTAAGTAGTTTCCAAATCACTTAATATTTACCAATATGGACTATCGAAAAGAAGACAATTTAAAAAATTACCTAAGGATTGTTAAGAATATCAATTAAAAACGAGCTATATGATTCTTGAATTTATGATGTTTTAAACGAAGGCAAATTAAACACAAGAAAATAGTAGAACACAGAAAAATGCCGATGAACGGACAATATGTGGTACATGTAAATGCCGAAGGTTGAAAAATGAGTACATCAGAATACTATTCAAGAATTGCGGGAGTGTTTGTTTGTTCTCTATGCTCTTCTAAATCGCTGGACGGAATCAGTTGGAAATCAGAAGTTGAACTCTGGGTGTGCCTATAGATTTTTAGGTGTCTGGCTTTCTCATCGCGAATCCCGGGGATGTTGCTGGCCAGGCCGAAATGGTCTTTTCCTTATATCATGTATAGTCACCGGAAAACCCGATGTGGTGTAGCTATATGCCGGTCATACCTAGATAGGCTGCAGCATGAGTGCTACTGATGACTAAATAACACCCCTTCCTCCCTCCCGCACGCCCCCCAAAAGCCTGTTCGGGTGCCATTATGTCTCGTGGGGTTTTTGAACGGTTGACTTCGATATCGAGCACATGCTTACAGGTCAATGTTAGTGGCTAATCAGAATGGATCTAGTGCAAATGTATTTGTATTCGCCAGTGTTGTCGATTATAGAATCAAAAGAAAACGCCTATGTAAGTGGCCAGTCCATTATGGCCGAATTAAGTCTCCAGATGCTATGGATATAATATGTAAGTTATATAGAATGTATCTGCCCACGTAGCAAGTTATTTCACCTCTAATTTGTCTAATTGAGATATAAACTGTCCCAAATTATTCTAATTGTGAATTTACCATCACGTGAATATTTTTGTTGTGACCATGTGATGAACTTCGATATGATGCGATCAGAATATTGGCCCGTGAGAGCATGTGATTTTTTGTCAGTATTCCGGCATCTTTACCGGCTATTGTATGATGCCTTTAATCGTTGTTTTGAATTCCCCCAAGTATGGTATGGAATATGTAATTAGCTTAGTGGTAATATAATGGTTTCTTCTTTAATATCTCTTACCGTAGGTGGATCGTTTCTTTTCCTGATAAAGTGTGGTCAATCAGTCCGAGACTTTTCTTAACATAGCAGACTGAAGTAATCAAATTGTCCGGTAATGAGTGAGTCAGTCAGTCCATCTGAATCCTTTCGTCGGCAAATTAAAGAGAACCGTTGACATTAGAACCTTGATTTTTGGCATGAACGTGCATTAGGGCATTGTTACTAGTAAGTTCTGAGCTGACCGAATTTTGATGAAAATTTGATTTATAATTACTTTTTTGTTATTTATTGATGGCTCAGCGAGTGCACGGTCATGCCAATCGGGAAGCCTTGGCTGTATTTTTCACTGTGACTTGAAGGTTCCCTGATACGGCATATCACGTAGGACACACCGGTTCTCGTAAAATCACCGAAGTTAAGCGACTTTGAGCCTGGTCAATACATGGATGGGTGACCTCGTGCTATACTGCTGGCTGGTAAGTGTCCAGGTAATAGGAACTGAGGGCGATAATACTTGCTACGCTAATGACTCACCAGCGGTGACATTTGGGAAAGTTAATAGTTGGTTGGTTGGTTTGATTGGGCACTCCATCGTATTACAATGGGCACAGGTCATAAGAGACTGCTATATAAATACTCTCACGGTAACACACAGGGCCCCCAAGTCATCTCTCGAGTACACACTTAAATCATATCAAACCCTACTTCGTAGGTCCTGTGACGTTAGCCACACTACCATGTTAATAGTTACAACATGCTAATTATATATCATTGGATATTCTCCGATATCTTAGCCATTTGCTTGCTTGCAGAGTTCGATGTCGCGAAATGTTACTTTGATAACGTCGCAATGGCATCATTTGTCGTTGGATGACAGTTTTCAGTTGACTTTTACTTTTCAATCCTATTAACAAGAGATCAATGGAATCCATAACTCGAAGAAATTTTTTTAGTCATGCAATGCTATCATTTTCTCACGTTTTAACTGATATTTAATCACGGTCCCTTTCTTTCATTTTTTTTTACGCTATTTATTTCTGCTCTTCATTTCTCATGGTTTTACTGTTATTTTGTCATGATATACTTCTATCTTGTTTTCAATGTTAATCAAGACTTTCTCTCTCGAACTAAATTTCGATTTAGTTATGTCACACATTATCTAGCTAGCTTTCAGTGTTACATAAATAATCATATATATAGTCTCTTTCGCGTTTTTATTGTTGCATATATACTCCGTGTCTTTCACGTGTGTTTGATTTGTAATGTTATTTAGTCACGGTCTCCTCCCCTCAAGTCTCTATACTGTTATTTACTCACGGCCATTTACATTGATTGTATAACTGTTCTCCAGACATTGTCTCCTCCTCTCACGTCTTTATACTGTTATATACTCACGGCCATTTACAATGATTATATAACTGTTATCCAGTCATTGTCTCCTTCTCTCACGTTTTACTGTTTATGATCTCCTCTTTCTGCGCGTTTATACAATGTAAAAGAAGAGTTGGATATTTCTTTTGGATACGATAAACATATATTTTTGTGCAGAATTATAAAGAAATTAATATCTGGCTTCCCAAACGCAACAACTAAAGGAGTTTCTCCTGTGCAAACTTAAGTACTCCATTTTAACACAACGTTTCCAAGCGGTAAAAACACTGATTAAATAGTTAAACACAAAACATTGACAGGCAAAGTCATGCATGTTTCGGATATATATATAACGGTATGTTAAATGCTGTCAATTAATCAGTGTACCTCTACATATATTTATAAGAAATCATAACAAAGTTACGCAAGAATAACAAGTTTTCTTTCGACGGAGACAGCTGGGGTCGATAAAGTCATTACGTACTTGGCGTGCCCTGATTGAAAATTGAATAAGCTAGTCATTTGACATGGGCCACTTACGAGTGTAACGTACATGTACACCGACAGTTTACAAGACTGGTTCGCAACTTTCTCAATTCGCTGAAGTGATATCTTATACATCACAAAAAAACTTTAATCAGGGTTACCTCAAAGATGATACTGTTTAGAGACGCGTGTCACGAGTAAATGAACACGGACGCGTGGGAGATTATTGGAAGCACCAAAAATGAGGGTTATTCGAGTAAAGGCAATTATAGTTTGATAAACTGCGTTAAACAGAAGCGCAGAAAATTATGATTTGTTAGTATAAGAAAAAAATGGGACATTTCATGTTTCTCAATAGCATATTGAAACACAAGACTGGTGTTCGGGGAAGAGTACTGTTTACTCTAAGAAATGATGGAAAGATCAACCTGTTTATGAGTAAAGATACATGTATATTCTGATATAAGGTTACATAAGACAACTAGAAAATCGCTCTAATTGCATGTATTGAATATGCACAATGTGAAATGGCATTTGTAATGAGAGATGTTGCGGCAATTTATGTCACATAATATTGAAAGTGAAATGTGATGAAAACTAATATTCAGAGGGATTGGTGACCCCATTGTATTAGGCTGCACATGTTATTTATCCATTATATGTTAGTAGTATATAAAACACCGATTGGGTATGATTGACCTACTTATTTGTTCCCCCGGGTAAAATTTGTGGCGGAACTGGGGCGGGCTTTCCCAGTGGGGGTTTCTCATGACGATCACGTGATCAAGGCATGTACTGACCTGTCTAGGCTATAGTTCCGTGTCAAAGGTCAAAAATAGTTCCATGTATTCCTCCGCGGTGATGTGGTCTGCCTCCGCGGGCAGAAAGTAGTCCCACGGAATGTACACCCTGGCTGGGGGTTTTCTCCCGGCCGCAGCGCGCTACATAGAACTTATAGTAATAAACTTAATCTATACGTGTTGGACGAGTCTTCACTCACCGTCTTCCTTTTCATGCAGCTCAATGAAATGCCCGCTCCAAACCTAGACCAAAACACGTACTTGGTCTGTGGGCTGATTTCATAGGCTCTCTCTATTTTACTATAGTGCTCTTGCATTCTAACATTGATGGGTTACATTTTGGCCCCATCCTACACCACTGATTTCAGTTTGACTGAATCTCCACATTGGGCATTTATTCATTATGAATAAAAACACACAAGACAGGGTTTTTGGGTGAGATCTCATTTTTTTTTATTCAGTAACAACAACAACGTGAGAACAACCATGTGAAAACTGAAGCCCAGAACAGGGGGTGCCTTATCAAAGGCGGTTGGTACCCATAAAATTATTGAACCTATATACAACAGTTAATTCGTTAGTCCGGTGCAATATCATCAGTATCCATAGAACATATAACTGTCTTATCAAAGGCGTTTGGTATCCATAAAAATTGAATTATAGAACAGTTCGTTAGTCCAGTGGAATATTCGCAGTGTTCGTAGTTATCACTCTAAATGTCAAGATAGGTTGTAGTCACACCATCGGGCAGGACTTTGTGCTTGGGGTAAAAGTATGTGAAAGCGTCCCGTTCCTGGGTATACGAGCGCATCTGGTGGTCGATGATACGGAAACCTCGGTTAGTGCCACTCGCACTGGCCTGGCTCTGGAGGACATTCAGGTACAGGGCCTTGCTGATGTTGGAGTCGCGTCGACTCACCCCCTTACAACTGAATTTGTTGTCATCACCGTCACAAAAGTAAGTTTTCGAACACAGGGCGATCATGGCATCACCGCTCCACTCTAGTTTAAACAGGCCGGGCGTCCGCTTGTCGTAGGTGTAGTGGTCGCGTCGGGGTAGCCACTGGTCCCGTTCCGCCTCATATTGTGCACGTAATTCTGGTTTGACGAGTGACTCCCAGTCCGGGTTGGAAACGGCCATGTATGCTGAGTCGGTATCCATTTCTATCAATTGCCAGTCTGATTGGTGGAAATACACGCTTATGAAATCGTATATGAATTCCAGCATTCGCAGTTTGGCCAGCTGGTACACCATACATCCTATTTGCAGCGGCAGGTTATAGGTGATGGTCTTTTTGGCTGACGTCACTTCGTAGGTGGTGAAGGTCAATCATCTCCATGTGTCGGTATAGCGGCGAATTCACTTTTTTGCGTGCTTGTTTCGTGGTACAAATGTTCATGGTCACGTGACGGTCCTGGTTCGTTACCGTTTTTCCATATCCGCTGTTCCCAAGTAATTTCATCGTTTCCCCGATAATGGCTTTACTGGGGTCGGCGTCTCCTTTGCGACGGGTCGTAGTCACGTCGTTCGCGAACTTCTCAAAACAAGCCTGGGTGGTGAATTCTATGACTTGGTATATTTTCGTAATTTCCAGTCCGTGCCGCATATACCACTGAAGCAGAGGGGTACCGAGCAAGATTTTTTTCGCCAAACATGCTGCCGATCAACATACGCTGTGGTCGCGTTAGGTAGTCGTGTTCTTCAGCGTATGCGCGCATATGGGCTCCGATATCATCTCGACTCACCTCGGTGTTTTTGAAGATGGGTGTACATTCGCCAAACGTGTCTTTCAAGTGGCCAGGGACGTGCAAATCACATTCCACGAATCCATAGAGGTCTCCCGTCTCAACAGTGCGTAGGATGTCGGTCATGGTGATAACAGTCCGATAATCCAGTAGTCGGTCGTGAGCGTGTAAGAACGAGTATAACTCAGGTTGACGACGTTGCATGCTGGTGGAATTCACATTCCCATAGCTGTTCATAGGCATAGCCCAGTCCACAAATGTAATCTCGATTCTGCTGTACTTCTTCGCGTAAGGCGGCCGGGGTCAGTCCACGGCGCTCGTTATAGCGCCCTCCCGAACACTCATGATCGTGCCAATACCAGCTGTGAAATTGAAATACGGTCGGTACTGTATTGATGATAGCAAATCCGTCCACGGAAAGGCGCCGATCTCCAATTCGCTTTTCCGTGTGGTTGGCTTGGTGACGGATAGTGACGCCTCGGCGCTGACTTTCCCAATCCAGCCATTGTTCTGCTTGATGTTTCGTAGATCGTTGAGCTCTGAATGCTGGACCCTCAGGGAGCCACAGCGTATAATGACCGGCCGGCATGGGTTTACTCAAACACGATAGGTAGAGGGCATTGGCGTCGAATCCTATTATTTTCTCACACAATTTTTCTCCTCGGATATGGGTCAGCTGTTTCTCATGGTACCGATGGAATATAATACTGGGGCCGCCTACGATATTTCCCTTCAAACAGTCAAACATGTCGGCGTCTTTCTTATCGACGAGAGCGAAGAACGTGGGTAATCCTGGAACAGATACCGCAAGGTCAGACCGGGAATGCTAACACAGTCTTTGAATACGTCGACACCCATATCTCGGTAGAAGGCGGACATTTTGTCGGTAGCTTCCAGAAAAGGGATGACATCCAAATTGTTGTAATAGATGAGAAAATCCAGGAGAGTTTGCATTCCTTCACGGACCCACACCTGTTGCAGTTCGGTATACAGGGTTGTAGATAATGCTTCTCCTTTGAGATCGTTGTAAGATGCCTCCTGGGGTGGTAACTGGGTTTCGTCCAGACGCTCGAGACTCGTCATGTAGTTGTAGGGAAAGCAACTTTTCCTCTCCGCGCAGTCGTACGCTTTCACCCACTGTTCATAGCTGTAATTCCGCGCCAGGTAATTCCGTACATCTAAGAATCGGAGTGAAGTTGTGGATAGAGCGACGTGATTGTTGGTCTTCTTAATAATGAATTTCACATTCCCAGCTTTAGCCAGGTACGGGTACAAGAATTCTTTGATTAAGTTCAGATCATAGCGGCCCGAGTTAAATCCAAGGACGGGTAATTGGTTCATGTATTCCAATAAACGCAGTTTCAGTTTCTGCGCATAGGGTTTCGGTGGTTTGCGTTCCTCACTTTCGTCTTCGTCATCGGTATCGTCCTCCTCCTCCTCTCCATTCAATGTTGGAATACGCACATCAAGTGCCGCTAATACATCACGGTAGATAGTCGACGCGAGATGTGCCGCACTGGCTTGACTGAGAGTTTCCAGGTAGTTCATCATTCGTGTAATCAGTTCATGGGGGTCCCCGTCAGAGACGAAACACACCGGGGCCGTGTCGTAACCGGGTACGTTCGTGTGAATACTCACACTCAAAGGAATGTGATGCTGAGTCCATTGAGTTTTAGCCGATACCTTTTCCATGGGTTCTAATAGGGCTTCAAAATCATAGCACGCTCTGTACGGGAAATAACGGTGGTCCATGGAGACGTCAATACCCTCATCTGCCAGGTCTTCAAAGATGGTGGGCTTGTTGTGGAATACGCCGCCGGGGAATTTCCGTTTGGTGGTCTGGTCACAAATTTTCTCGTGTCGATGTAAAAGCCCAGAGTGGTCAAACACGCGTTGGCATTTACTACAGATGTATGACTGGGCATACCTGTTGATGTTCGTGATGTACGAGAAATGCTCGCCAGTGTCCGTTTCGTACAAATTCAATGTCATGGTTGTGTCGTATTTCCCCGGGGAACGCTGTACGAGTCGGGCGGTGAGTTGTGGGTCGTCGGCGTTGTCATCATCCACGTGTTGCTCTAATTTGTATACGACAATGTTGACGTGGAATAAATTTTCCACCACATCTAGCTGTGATAACGGGACCCCGTGGAAGTGCTGTTTTTCCATGTTCTTTTCACGTAAGTAGTCTTCCCAATATTTGCTGGCAATTCGATTGCAATTTTTGGGTGGCAGTTTGTTGAGATGAATAGCCAGGCAGCGAAATAAACATTTCCGATCAGTGTAGGGCCCACTACTTCCACCTACTAAAGCGTACATGCCTTCTCTGTGTTTCAACCAGTCCGGGAGATGAATGGGAGCGCCGATAGGGTGGTCGACCATTTTAGTGACGTAAAACGTAACATTGGTTGTCATCTCCACTTGCCATTTTGTGTTGGGGCGTTGTTGTCGTATCCACTCCAAACTATCCAAGTTTTCTAATTTTTCCAGTACCGTGTTCAGGAACGGTCGATGGATAATGGTGAAAGGCTGGTCAAACACCCGGGTATTATTGCTGGGATAATAATAACGGAGCTGGTCTGTCTCTTTATGGCGAAGAATGTGTCCAAAAGTGAGATTTAACTTGAAGGCTGTATCTTGGTCGTTGAAGATAGCTTCCACGTAGCTACGTAGACGGATGTTTTCTTCCAACCGGAAATTATATAAGTCCAATATCGGGCGATGCCGATGAAAACAATGGCGTATGGTATTCCATTGTCGTTGATAAATGTCCCTCACACGCTCGTCTTCAGGTAAGACTTCAACCGGAGGTGCTGCTGGGTCCCCTGGAAAATCTTCTCCACGTCTCATACAGGCAGTCTGGTAGACAGGCAGGCAGGCAGGCAGGTGTGACAGCTCCGTGGGGTACTGCAATGAATACACCCAACCACTAGAAATCACCCCCTTTTATACGTTTTTCTACAACAATGGCGGCCTATCCGCCATTTTCGACGCCATTAGCCGTCATTATCCACCATTATCCCCCATTTTATCTACCATTAGCCTCCATTAGCCGCCATTAGCCGCCATCTTGCCCCATTTTCCCATAGACAGTCACGTCTTGCCGCCATTAGCCGCCATTAGCCATCATTAGCCGCCATTAGCCGCCATTTTGACCGCCATTAGCCGCCATTAGCCACCATTTTATTAGACGCCATTTTCCAACATGGCGGACTAGGCGGCCATTGGCCGCCATTAGCTGCCATTTTCCAACATGGCGGACTAGCCGCCATTGGCCGCCATTATCCGCCATTAGCCGCCATTGTGGGGAAAAACCCCAGTACATCAACACACACCAACAAGTCTAGACATGTACCAAAGGCCACGCCTCATTATATTTTGCATAGCTTTAGCTCTTCGTTTCTCGAAAAGTATTCAACCACTTCATTTTCTTTATTTCAAACTGTATTGTTTTCAAAAGTACTATTCACAAACGTGTCACGGATTATTATGTGAAATTGTTTTCTCTCAGAAATCAGTATTATTAGTGCCAATAATTTTGACAGTTTCTGAGAAATATCCAGCTTTAAAAGAGGACTTTTTTTTCTAATAAAATAAATTTTATCTATTCACATCTACCGTAACCAAATTATTTCATTGCAATCCTGAATATACAGACTTTTCAAAAAATTTATATATTGTCATAGATTTATTGCACCTTATCTCTAGGACGAGATGTGCAATAGTGCCCTAAGCGGCTTATTGTCCTTAAAATATCAAATGTTGAAAATTCTGATGGCGTATTTTTACTCGGCTGAGTATAGTGTATAAATAGCAATGGCCTACATTTGGCCCGGATGTATGGTCAAGGGTGAAATACGTCCTGGTATAACAACTATTCGAAGACAGTGTGAAGCAGAGACAACACGTACATTTACGGGTAGGTAGTCTATCTTCTAAGTATCTAGGGGAGGTGTACGATCTAAGATTGAACGCGGCAGGATATGAGTGAATTAGATATGAATGAATGAATTAGTTTCATATAATTTTGCATGGTGCAATGACTTGCAAAAGGTTGGAAATCATCCGTACAGGTCTGTTTGTGTAAGAAAAATGGCGTCTAGGGTGACAATTGGCACCGGATACTCGCACCTTTCAAACCATAGCGCCATCTGTACACTATGACGCAAGGGAGACAACTCGGACTAGGCCATTCCTAGGCGAAGATGATGTCCCCCCTCTATTTTGCCTGTATGGGGTATAGGGGTGGTCATTTTTTTTGTGGCTTTTACTATGGGCTGTGGGATTCTTCGTCTCACCATGTAGAACAAGATGGAAAAAGCTATGAAATGTTTTCTTAAGTACCGGGTAGGTCTGTATATACAGCCAGTGTTCAGTGCATAGGTGCATACTGGATGAACATTTTGAGGTCTAGGTGGACCTCTAGTGGTCCGATGATGTCGTATGCGGTCTTATTTTAAAGCTCTCGTGAAGGAGCATCCGACTGGACTAGTGTGTTGTTTGTTTTCAATAGTCTGCGCATGCGCAAACAGGCCGTATTATCGAAATAGCCGTTTGGGAGCTAGGGGAGCCCCTAGTGGGCCGATTGTATCGAGTGAAGTATCCATGTGAAGCCTATGTGAGGGAGCCTCTGATGGCGTGGATGTGGGGTAGACATAGGGTCATTCTGCGCATGCGCGGTAGCCCAAGCGTATGGAAATAGACGTTTTTGGGGTCTAGGCGAGCCCCTCATGGGCCTATTGGGTCGAGTGAGGTATCCATGTGAATCCTAGGTGGGGGAGCATCCACCTGGACTAACATTCACGTGGTTTGGTGGGTCTGCGCAAGTGTGTGTGTGTGTGACGTCACTTCAGTTTTTATTATTTTTTTTTTTCAGAATGCTCAAACACTACCTCCGCAGCGCGTGCGCGGGTTCTCCGGAAGTGCGCGTCATCACCGGCAGTGGGCGGATGCATGTCGGATCAGAAGGTCAAAGAAAAGGGGATTGTAAATTAACCTGGGAAGGATGGGCAGTTCCATTTGGACCAATCAGCGGTCGAGAAAAAGAGCCAATTTTTCCATATTTAAAAATACATAGAACTTATAGTAATAAACTTAATCTATACGTGTTGGACGAGTCTTCACTCACCGTCTTCCTTTACACGTACCTCAATGAAATGCCCGCTCCAAACCTAGACCAAAACACGTACTTGGTCTGTGGGCTGATTTCATTGGCTCTCTATTTTACTATAGTGCGCTTGCATTCTAACATTGATGGGTTACATTTTGGCCCCATCCTACACCACTGATTTCAGTTTGACTGAATCTCCACATTGGGCATTTATGCATTATGAATAAAAAACACAAGACAGGGTTTTTTGGTGAGATCTCATTTTTTTTATTCAGTAACAACAACAACGTGAGAACAACCACGTGAAAACCGAAGCCCAGAACAAGGGGCTTGTACATTTAAAGAACTGAAGCCCAGAATAAGGGGCTTGTAAACTTAAACCCAGAACAGCGGGCGTGTGTACATTGAAAGAATTCAAGCCCAGAACGGGACTTGTACATTGAAATGATGGGCGGCCCAGTCATATACGAGTACATCTCGGTCCTCGGCATTGGGGTACTCGTCAAACATCTGTACGATGGTAGATAAGGGTCTTCCCCGGCATCGATGGTATAGGTAAAACAAGCAATATTGGCCGCACACCATACTGTCCAGGCTTTGCAACGTTTTAGTATTCCAACACCACGTCTCTGTGCCTTGATCCATGAAGTCTGTTAAATCGGGATGGTGGGGTGGCAGGCCGTACGGGTCAAAGTATTCGCCCTGCTCTTCTGTCAAGTACACGCCCACCCAGTGTTCACCGGGTCGCTCCATCGGGTCTGTATTCAGGACGTAAGCAGCAGGATACACACGGTCTAATGGGAACACGTCTCGGGCGAACACTCCTTGAAAGACCATGCGTGTCCCTGGATCATTCTCCAGCACGGTGCGTATCTGGTCTGTATCCATGTTAGGTGGCAAAGTCACACAGGACGTTACGGCTTTTATCGATTTGAATGATGTTGTCAAGCTCAGCGTAGCAAATCACATTGATGGTTTTCGGTAAAGGTGTCCCAAAATGCAGTTCCAAGCGTAAGTTGCCTTTCTTGACGAGACTCAGTTGATGATCGTTGTCTAAGGTGGGAGTCAGATCGAAACAGAACAACGTGTACCCTCTCCGAAATCGTCTCGACTGATCATATTTCCCTCGTCTTGGTTGATTTGGCCAGTTGCTGTGAAGAGGTTCAGATAGCTCCGGATGTAATTGTCCGTTCCGAAATTAGGTTGTAAGGGACGTGCCGGTACCTGTTGGCCATCCACATGCAGGGCCACGAAATTGATGTTGAACGCTTTTAGGTTGAACGGATTCCTCGAGAGAGTCCCATTATAACTGACGTTCTCCACACAGGCTAGGGTTAAACGCTTGGGCAAATCCCCCAGGAACAGGTTTTCTTGATTGACAATCATATTGCCTTTAGGAACGGAAAAGACCTTGGTCTGTACTCGTCGAATCGGGTACTGGGCTGGTTTTTTCTCCAAGGCCCTGATGTGCCCCAACTGTACACCTGGGCTCGGTTTCACTTTGCGTACAAACAGACTTGCCTCTTGGATGACAATGTTATACTCGAGGTCCTCATTCGGGGCCATCAAGGCAAACGCAGGCGTTGCGCGCACTAGTCGTATTTTGACAGGTACTCCATTCAAGAGGTATCGGTCCTGCATGAATAAGTCCGCATGCAGACGTCCCATCATATCGACCGAGTGACTCTCTGCTGTGGCATCCACTCTCTCCGTATAGCCGTCATTATCAGGACTCGCTTCCATCTTGCCTGGGGTATCTCGGTAGAACAACGGGGCCGTCAAATACGACTTTTTAGCGTCACGCCCGTAGGATAACAGTGTTTCGATGTAGGCTCGGTACGGGTACGTGTTCGTCGAGGCGCTCACCAGTTTATCACTCAGGGCTATATCCACTTGCTGGAATAGCGAATGAAGCCAGAGATTCACTGGACCCACGGGTGCATCTGCTTTGAGGACTGACCCATCTTTATTAGTGATTTTAGCTTTCACATATAGGTACGTATGGGCTAAATCCAGGTAGGTCGTATCTGCGTTGGTGATGGTGAATTCAATGGGGCCTGTGGCTGTAATGCTGGAAAGTGGCAGATGTTCCACCCATTGACCCTCTTCGGCACTGGTCTGAGTAGGTGGGACGGTCCATAAATCAAATTCACTGTTGGTAGAAGGACACGACTCGGCATGGATGAAAGCCATCTTTAAGAAAAGATATCCTTGGTCTTCAATGTGCATCGTCGCTGGATCGGTCGTCGACTGGTGCGTGGTCTCGGTGGTACAGGTCTTTGATTCCCTACGGTGCGTTGTGCTTTGGTGACCAAGACGCCTCCTGCTTCCTTGGCTCGACGTTTCAGTGCTTCTTTGGGTGCCGCACCGCCCAAGACATCACCCGCGACTTGCAGTCCACTGCGCACCGCTTGTTTGCCGATCGCTTTGACCCCACGCGTCACCAAGGGCAGGAACATTTTGACGATGCTCCCGAGTATGTTCCCCAGCCCATGTCCTCGTTGCATGCGTGAACCCGCAAAGACAGGAAAGCTACCCCCGGCCTGTTTGGTGTAATGATCTACCTAACTGGCTGTATGGCATTGATAGGGCACCTTCATCATGCAAAGTGAACCGCTCGGACTTGACGGAAATGAAGTGTCAGCACCACTTTCCCACGCTCGAATGCAATCGGTTGACCAGTGTCGTCTCTTATATCGATGACGATGGAGCTAATATCGGTCTGACTGACCGGTAGATACACGATATGCCTGAAACTGTAGGTGACGAGCTCCATACGTGCCTTTCACCGGGCAGACGCGCAGTAGAGGTACGTTGCTGTCGCCGACAATGTGTGCAACGACCACGTCCGAGTAGATGTACAGGCCATACATACCACCACGCATGTCCATCGGGATGTGGGCTCTCTCGCCGGTGGGGCCAGCGTACCCCCGTAGATCGAGACCCAGCATTTGCTATAGGGTAGGACTGAGTTCGACACTCACGTTGGGGCTGAGCGTGAGATTGGCCTTGTCGTTGTGTGCGTTGTAATCGAAGTCCACATGATTTTTGAAGGGGAAAGATTTGATGGGTTTTGAAGTATTCGTGACGTCTCGTAGAGACTTATAATGCATCAGACTTCTCAGTCCACCCATGAACTCCTTGGGGGTATCGTATTGACCTTCGGGTAGTTTGAGTCGAGTTTCTTGTCCTTCGTAGGTCACCTCGTACCATACTTCATTGGCTCGCACGTTGTACCACGAGTAAGGGTATTGGATATCCACGAGTCCACATTCCCAGCGTCCAGGTAAATGCAACGGTTGCGGTAACTGGGTCACGTACTTGGTCAAGGTGTTGTCAGGAAACACATCAGCCGAGCTGTTACTGGGTAGGGTGAGGTAAAACATGACGACTGAGCTTTCCTGCTGCTGCTGTTGGTTTTAATACTTCTCCCAGCCCTTGGGCGCTAATCGTCGTGATGGTCGCGGTGACTTAGCTCTTGGTGGTTGCAGGGGGTGGCGTGGTAAAAGGGGTGAAAAAGTAGGTGCCCGCCGTGGTGGTGATTTGGGGGGTGACTCCGGTTCCCAAGGTTGCGGTGAGAGTCGTCGTGCACGACTGGGTGATTGCATAAAGGCCCAGCGCTGGGGGTTCCCCACCAATTCCTTTGGTACATGCATGTCTTTCAAGCCTTGAGCGAAGACCTCCCATCCTTGAGGATTCGTGTGCGACCTGCGTTGACGCATCAGGTCATTCACTAAATCCGTCATGTGGGTACCGGGGACCACCTGATTCTGTACCAGGAGTTCACCATTATCATTTCAAGTAATGTTAGGATTCTGTTTCATCCGTTGTAATACCAGGCCAGCTTGTTTCTTGAACGATGCAGGTACACTCTTCAGGACTTCGTCTTCGACCCACTGTGGGGCTGTGGGTGGTACCCCTGGTAATGAAGGCTGTTGGAGCGGTGCTGAGGTCGGTGGTGTATCGCGTGGTGGTGGTGGTGGTGCTGGAGTAGAGAGGGTTTTGTATTGGTCCATGAACGTCATGTACCGCTGAAGCGTCTCATTGTACTGTTGTACTTTCTCACTATCGCTTAACCCCGGTCGTTGTAAGATCTGTTGCATCTCTTCATCGAGGGTGTTTATGGTCTTCACCGTAGGTGGGACAGGGTACGGTGAATGAAGATTTTGAAGGAGCCGAGGTTCGACGAGGACCATTTTTTTCGTGTGATTCATTGTCGGCCGAAGAGCCCACCCAATACTGGACACAACACGGAAGCGGCCAACGGTGCTAAGATAGCCCCGAGAAATCCACCTTTCTGTAACACCTTTTTCTTTTGTGTTTGAGAGACTTGCTTCTGGACTAAGGTTCGCAGACCTGTCTTATGCTTGGTCAACTTGGTCTTCTGAGCCGGAGTCAGTGGTACGTTGCCTTTTAACAGGTTGTACCCGATCTCGCACAGACAGCGTACAAGGTCAGGGTCCGCACCGCGTACAATGGTTCGAACCAACTCGGGTGGGGCCGTCTTCAATACACGGAGCGTGGGAGCGTGCTTTCGTACTCGCGCAGACATCATATACAACTAATGCTAGAACCAACAACTCAACTCAACTGCTCTTTTTATCTACCTCAGAGACAAAAATCAACCATTATGTGGTATTCATTCTTTTTATTATCCCCATCATCAAAACACACACACACCCCAGCTGCGGGAGCCACTGTGAGTGTGTTTACATTATTTTTGCGTGTACACGTGGTGATCGGGGGTGGCTTGCTTGAGGTCGAAGAGCATATACCCGTGCTGAGGGGTTGTCGCATCTTTAAAGGCTTCCAACGCAAACGCAGTGCGTCCAGGGTACATCTGTCTCGCCAGGTGCAGCAGTTGAGTGGTATCTCTCGGGTTTTTGAAGACCTCCATGTAGTGGGCATTTAAGCTGATGTTCCGATGTTCTTTGTTTTTACTGAACAGATTCTGCACAATGTAGATGATGCTGAGCCGTCGATGATGGCTGCCTTTGGTAAAGAATTGGGTGACCCGACTGTCCGTCTCCGCCATGAGATCATCCAGAACCACCAAGGTGTCGGGTTCCAAATCGGCCAGGTTAGGTAGGCCTTCCACGAACGTGATGTGGGGCATTGCTGCATACGCTGCCTGCCATTCTCCGTAACACCACACGGCTCGGGCAATGGGTGGAGCGATCATGCTGTCGGCGTGTTCGAGGAGCTTCCTGACGAAGTGCGTTTTGCCGGAGCCCGTCGGTCCTGCGATGACGCAAGTGAAGGGATGCTGCCAACGGGGGTCCATGGTTGGAGGTGTATTCGCTGTCGTGGTAACCCGCTCTTGTAAATTTGGTACGAGTGAACTGGAGTGGTGGGTACAACGTCGGTCGTCGTTGTCTGTTCACTGTCAGGGATGATGATGGTGGTGGGTCCAACGTCGGTCGTCGTTGTCTGTTCACTGTGAGGGATGAAATCCGGTGGGTTTTCAGCCGTAGTAGGTGTACTTGGTGTAGGTGTTGACTCTATACTTGGTGTGGAGCTCGTTGTGGCTTGTACACGGGATGTTGTGATGACTGGGCTCGATACGGGGTTGACTGGTGCTCTCTGTTGACCGGTTTCACTGATGGCTGGTGTTCTCAATTGGTTAAGTAACGTGCTGACATAGGCTACGTCGTAAAACACACCTCCATACAACACACTCAGCAGGGTTAGCAATATCACCACAAAGCCTACTTGCGCTTTGCGCGTTTTGGGAGACGCTGTGTTCAGAGACGGTTGCACCGTGTTCATGGTCGAACGTGGAATGAAGGATAACGGTAGTGGTGTCTGGCTTTATAGTCGTTTCACCTGGTTGGCTGCGACCCAGGAATTGAAGGAACTGGGCCAGCCTTGCCATTTCACGAAATGAAACAGTTTGCCACGTCGACGTTCCGTTTTCAAAATCTGCTCCACCGTGTAGTAGTCTTGCTGTGTTTTTACGACAGGCTGTAATTCCATCTCGTAAAACGTGCCTAGCAACGGTTGCCTTTGAAGATCTTCCAGTTCATAAACTCGCCGCTGTCGGGGTAGGCGCCGTTTAATCAGGAAGTGCTCATCGCTCCAGTTGGGCAAGTAACTTTTCTCGAACTTGCCCTTGACTTTACTGATCCGTACAGGGTCCCCGACCTTGAACATCTCCTTCGGTGCTCGTTGCAATTGTATGGGGTACAAGGCACGCCGGACTTGGGCTTCATTGCGTTGGGTCACGGTAATGGGGGCTCTCTCTATACTTCGATGATAGGCTCGATTGTAACCCTTCACAAGTTTTAGGAGAACATCGATGTACCGCCTTGTATTCTTATAGGTGAAATATTTATACATACGGCCTTTGAATGTCCTGTTGAACCTTTCCACCACGGAAGCCTTGGTCTCGTTGTACGTATGGAAGAAGACCTTCTGTTTCTTGAGAAAGGCTTGGAACGGTCTGTTGAGGAATTCCGTGCCTTCGTCGGTTTGCAAATACAAAGGTTTGCGCCCGGTCTTGAAGATGTCTTTGAACGCCGCTATGAGATTCGCCCCCGTTTTCGTCCGGATGGGTACCACCCACGCATACTTGATAGGATATCGATGCACGTCAAGATATACCGATTCCCATCGTTGTGTTTGGCAAAGGCGCTCATATCGACCAAATCCGCTTGCCACTGGGCATCTATTCCACCCACGATGACCCGGTTCCGTAGAAAATGCGACGGACAGCTCGATGTAAGGTATAGGTGTCTTGTTTTCTTAATCAATCTCGGACTTGGGCATGTTGTATCCCCTGGGGTTTGGCCGCTCGATAGAGAGCCGACAATGCACTATAGGCCGCCGGACTGTCGGGACTGTAGTATAAGTTATCCAACACCTTCTCTCAGCGCTTCATGGTGACAAAATGATGATGGACCCGGAGAGTATCGCTTATTTATAACAACTTTCTACCACCCTTGTGTTGGTTGACTGAGTTCAGCTGGATAGTCTATAGCCTCGTCGTCTGGTTCATGACTAGACAGTTGTTCATTGGGTTCAGCCAGCGCGTGCTCAATAGCACGAGCCCACCCCAAGTGGTCTGATGACCGCTCGTCCGGTGTAAATAGCTGGTCCACAATAGGCACCACTTTCTCCAAGGTTGTCCACAGGTCAGGGTCTACGGTTGAAGCTTTGCGTAGGATCGTGGTAACGCCCCACACGGGCAAAGAAGGGTCCACGGTATACGTAGTTGGCGTTTTCGAGGTGGATGAGGTTTCCGTCGAGCTCACCGCTCAACACCCGTTTAAATTTGGTCCAACCATCACGGTGTAGGGTAACCGTAGTGGATGTGTACTCCGAACCCCACCCACAGGCATCCCGATCTTCCACGAGGGTGACTTTATCTTCATAGACTTCGAGTGCATCGGTCGAGGACCGCTTCTGTGAACTCGTTCAGGATCTGGCGTCGCCCCTCGTTGTCGTCGCCATCTGCAAACATGGACCGAACCACTGCTCGGTAACCCGTGAATGAATTAACCACGATCGCATGCTGTAAAATGCGAGATGCATGGGCCTCCGTCATTCCGCAGGAATGGAGGTGTAGGACGCAGAGCGACCTGTTATATACGCCTATACGTAGCTCTACAGCGTAATAAGTACTATTCTGATGGGTTAGTCCAAGGCAACAACAACAAACAGGTCAATCCTTTGATTATAGCAATAACCCACGCACTTCCGGCGATCATCCGCGCTGCGTGCCGGATGTCACGTGACCGGATGAGACACATGCGCGCGCGCTGCGGGCCAGGGGAAAATCCCCAGTCAGGGTGTACATTCCGTGGGACTACTTTCTGCCCGCGGAGGCAGACCACATCACCGCGGAGGAATACATGGAACTATTTTTGACCTTTGACCCGGAACTATAGCCTATACAGGTCAGTACATGCCTTGATCACGTGATCGTCATGGGAAACCCCCACTGGGAAACCCCGCCCCAGTTCCGCCACAAATTTTACCCGGGGGAACAAATTGGAACTATTTTTGACCTTTGACCCGGAACTATAGCCTAGGCAGGTCAGTACATGCCTTGATCACGTGATCGTCATGGGAAACCCCCACTGGGAAACCCCGCCCCAGTTCCGCCACAAATTTTACCCGGGGAAACAAATAAGTAGGTCAATCATACCCAATCGGTGTTTTATATACTACTTATGTTTTTGCTGCAGAAGTAAAGGCTGTCTAGATGCTGGTTGGTGATCGATTGTTTCTGTTGATCATTAGATGTTTGATGCTGTTGATGCCCATGGTAGTTTATTGCTGTCGATGGTCCTTGGTTGTTTGTTGCTGTTGATGACCTTTCGCTGTTTGTTGCTGGTCAGTAATTGTTTGTTACTGTTGATGGTCATTGGTTGTTAGTTGCTGGTACGACAATATACGACAATAGGAGGTATACAATCTGATGCCATGAGAATGATGACGCAATACTTGTGAAATTATATTTGACTGATGGTATACATATTAAAATGTCAGTCTCGGTGATCCATTGAATAAAAAAGTTGTTTTTTTTTTTAGCCAAAATGTAGTTTCATGTTCGACACTTGAGAACAAAATTACCCCCTATAAATGCATTAAAATGCCCCAAATAGGTTAGCAGCAACTGAATATCGCATTTTTATTCGAGACTGACATTTCAGCATGTTAACTTCATGACATATATGATTCTGTTTGTTTTAGCTCTTTCAAGTCCAGTCTATTACCGTCACACAGAAAGACTGCGATCGTTTGAACCATACATTGGTATGGTTATTTTTGAAGCTATGCCAGCGTTAACGTGTGTGTATGGACATTCTCCTTCCTTCTTCTCATCCCTGCCACGATTTTCGTTTGCGTTCTATCAAATTGACAGATCTCTTTCCGATATCGCCAGCAGAATTAAATTTCGCGTGCCAAAATTCAGATCAAAAGGTCGAGGTTAGGAATCGTCTCCAAAAATTGTTCGTTTTTTCGTCGAGAAATATGGGATCTTTTCAAGAAATCGCGAATTTTAAAGACGAGAGTGAATTGAGAATTTTTGTCAGAAAAAAGGCGTATGATTCGTTAAGCCGGTTTTCTTTTGCTTGATTGATCGGTTTTCATATACATGTATCACGAATCAGTCTAGAATCCTTCGAGAAATGTTCTCAGCGGAGAAAAGCGATTAAAACGCGATTAAAAGGAGCGCCGCTTTTAACTTCGCCTAGCCTGCTACCCTCTCTAGCACGTTATATTTCTGACATATACCCTTAGACTATGGAATCAGGATAATCCTTGAAAAGTTGTTCCGGTTCTATGTATAGCTAAATTTTCCACGTATGTGCTCGGTTCCACCGATAGACCTATGATACATACATCCCTAGAAGTGTATTCCTAATGTATATACCCGTTATTATATATAGAACATGTGCGAAAGCAACGTATAACACCGACAATATTCCCTGTTTGATTTTAAATAGTCAAGACAGGGGTTGGATCGTTTGGGCGGTCAGATGTTCAACCGGACTGATAATCGCCAAACTACATTTATTAAGTATAATAAAATAAAGTCCTATAAGGAAATCCGATATTCACTGCAGTCTCTTTTGGGTCACAGTTACCCAAATATCAGGAAACCATAAATTAATCGGAAATTTGTTGTTGAGTGGATACGTTAGTGGGTATCTATGTGTATGTATCAAAACCGAGATCTACCGCTAAACGTGAATTCGCTGCGAATTCCGTGAATTCAGAATTTGTTCAAAGTCATGATGTTTTGATGAGCACATACGTTAAATGGCAGGTATCTACGGAAGCGTATTAGTGCCAGTGTGAAAAAAAAATTCCGAGATTTATCTCCTAATTAGGACTTATTATCTCCTAATTAGGAGATAATAAGTCCTAATTAGGAGATAATTATCTTCTAATTAAGAGATAATTATCTCCTAATTAGGAGATAATAAGTCCTAATTAGGAGATAATATGTCCTAATTAGGAGATAATTATCTCCTAATTAGGAGATATTATGTCCTAATTAGGAGATAAATCTCGGAATTTTTTTTTTCACACTGGCACTAATACGCTTCCGTAGGTATCAACATTGGGATAACATGTCAGTCTAAACTCCAACCATACTCTATGTATGGAGAAGAACTCATTGCAGTCGGAAGAGACCGGATAGGGGTTGTTCGTTTCCTATCGATGTAATCTACAGTTTCGTTTTCACCTATTAGTGATGTCTAGACGGGTAGCAGACATCTGATTCGAAGTTCAACCCCAAATGCCCGTTGCTTGGAAAATACACCAGAAAAAAAGTCATAAAAATTGTACAAAGTGCGCATTTTTGAATAAACATATTCCACTTCTTTTATCTTGATAGACCGACTCGACATATTGCTGAACTCAAATGTCACCTTCTGAGTGTCTGAAGATACACATTGCGGCGTCGGAAAGATGATATCAACTGTTTCTTGACGAATGTCATCAATAAGCCAATTTGCTGTTGTACTACTTTACTTTGAATGTTTGAAAACATTAAAATAATTCAGGCTGTTTGTGGCTTTTCCACTGAAGGTACACCGAAACATTGATTCACGACCCACTTAGCTGCATGCGAATTTCTTTGTCGGGTATCACGCACTCTAGTATCGATGGCATCCAGCAGATCTCATAAATTTTATTAGCTGTGTCATTCAAATAAGCAATTTTCAAGCCAACTCGTCGGTCCCACCCCCCCCCCCCCACCCCTCCCTCTCGCACCGCCTTCCCTTCACCAGCAAACTCCGTCGATCAAGGGTCGAGACGGGCTTGTCAGTAGTATAGTAAGAGTAAATGGGGTAAATAACCCCCCAATGCGCATGCGCAGAAAAAAAAATGGGGAGGATTTGGGGAGGTATTGGGGGGTGTGTGCGCATATTAGGGAGGAACCGGGAGGAGGTCAAATGCAATATAGTTCCGGCAGAAGGACCAAAAGCTACCTCCAATCCAGGAGAGTTCCAATTGCTGCAGAGGATGTATTCAGGATGTATTCATCCGCGGTGATGCGGTTTGGCCGCGGTTTTGGCGGTGATTCGGTCTCGGGAAAAAGCTTCCGCGGAAGTCCCTAGATCAAATGGTCCGATGGGGTCGAGTGAGGTATCAAAGTGAAGCTTAGGTGAAGGGGCATCTAATGGGCTGGGTGTGGGGTTGACATATCGGCCTTCTGCGCATGCGCGGCGGCCGAAGGGTATGAAAATAACCTTTTTGGAGCTAGGGGAGCCCCTAGTGGACCGATGGGGTCGAGTGAGGTATCAAAGTGAAGCTTATGTGAAGGAGCATCTAATGGGCTGGGTGTGGGGTTGAACTATCGGCCTTCTGCGCATGCGCGGTGGCCGAAACTGGGACTAGCCTGAGAATTATTTACTTACTTTATATTTTATCCTAATTTGTAGAATAAGAAAAAACTTCTCAGAATTCTCCGCCGAAGGGTATGGAAATAGACGTTTTGGAGCTAGGGGAGCCCCTAGTGGACCGATGGGGTCGAGTGAGGTATCAAAGTGAAGCATTCATGAATGGGCATCTAATGGACTGGGTGTGGGGTTGACATATCGGCATTCTGCGCATGCGCGGTGGCCGAAGGGTATGAAAATAGCCTTTTTGGAGCTAGGGGAGCCCCTAGTGGACCGATGGGGTCGAGTGAGGTATCAAAGTGAAGCATTCATGAAGGGCATCTAATGGACTGGGTGTGGGGTTGACATATCGGCCTTCTGCGCATGCGCGGTGGCCGAAGGGTATGAAAATAGGCTTTTTGGAGCTAGGGGAGCCCCTAGTGGACCGATGGGGTCGAGTGAGGTATCAATGTGAAGCATTCATGAAGGGGCATCTAATGGACTGGGTGTGGGGTTGAAATATCGGCCTTCTGCGCATGCGCGGTGACCGAAGGGTATGAAAATAGCCTTTTTGGAGCTAGGGGAGCCCCTAGTGGACCGATGGGGTCGAGTGAGGTATCAATGTGAAGCATTCATGAAGAGGCATCTAATGGACTGGGTGTGGGGTTGAAATAGCGGCATTCTGCGCATGCGCGGTGGCCCAAGGGTATGCAAATAGCCGTGTTGGAGCTAGGGGAGCCCCTAATGGTCCAATGGGGTCGAGTGAGGTATCAAAGTGAAACCTAGGTGAAGAGGCATTCAGGCAATGGGGTGGGTGCATGTAAAATTTTTCCTGAAAAAAAAAACGGAAAACGGACTTTATCGAAAAACCTGGGAAAATGCCTATATGGGGTATGGGGGGTATATAGGTCGCCGGGCTTAACGGGGCTCGCCTGTCAATAGAGTTATCTCCCCTAGTTCCAGGGTGGGTGTATGTAAAAATTTTCCTGAAAAATACGGAATACGGACTTTATCCTAAATTACGGGAAAATGCCTATATGGGGTATGGGAGGTATAGGACCATCCTGGGAAACGTACTTCTATACATTTGCGGTAGGGTTGTGGGGTCTCGTTTTACTCGTCTCATCATTTAGAACATGATAGGAAGTATCCCCGTGCGAATCGGTGAAATTTTTGAAAAAAGTCACCGAACCCCATATAGTCCCATACTGAGGGTATAGGATCAATGTTTGTCCCCCTGGGAAACGTACTTCTATACATTTGCGGTAGGGTTGTGGGGTCTCGTTTTACTAGTCTCGTCATTTAGAACATGATAGGAAGTGTCGCCGTGCGAATCGGTGAAATTTTTGAAAAAAGTCACCGAGCCCCATATAGTCCCATACTGGGGTATAGGTTCAATGTTTATCCCCTGGGAAACGTACTTCTATACATTTGCGGTAGGGTTGTGGGGTCTCGTTTTACTCGTCTCGTCATTTAGAACACGATAGGAAGTGTTGCGGAGCGAATCGGTGAAATTTTTGAAAAAGTCACCAAGGCCTGGGTAGGCCCATAGGCCTATACTGCATGGCTATGGGTGTATAGGGCCATACGGGGTGGACATGTTGGAGTCTAGGTGAGTCCCTGGTGGTTCAATGGGGTCGAGTGAGGTCTAATTTTGAAGCTCTCGTGCAGCAGCATCCGACTGGGCTAATGGTTCGTCCGTGTTCAATAGTCTGCGCATGCGCAGTCTGGCCGTAGTATAGAAAACAGGCATTTGGGTGCTATGTAGGGGTGTGTTTGGGTTAGAGATGAGCTAATCACTGTTCGAATGGGTCGTGTGAGGTGTCAAAGTGAAGCTTGTGTGGGGTAGAGTCAGAATGGTGTGTTTTTGAATGCATGTCGCGTTAATCTGCGCATGCGCAGTTGGTTGTAGTAAGTAAAGTGGCCATTTTGGGGCAGTGAAGGAAGGTATTTGGGGTCGAGATGGGCTATTCACGGTTCGAATGCGCCCTGGAAGGTGTCATCTTGTAGTTCTCGGGGTGTACATTCCGATTTGAGGGATGTTCGCGTCATCTGTGACGTCATCGGTGACGTCATCGGTACGAGTAGTAGCGAAAGTGGACATTTTCGGTCAGTACATGAAGGTATTTGGGATCGAGATGGGCTATTCACGGTTCGAATGCGTCCTCGAAGGTGTCATCTTGTAGTTCTCGAGTGTACATTCCGATTTGAGGGATGTTCGCGTCATCTGTGACGTCATCGGTGACGTCATCGGTACGAGTAGTAGCGAAAGTGGACATTTTCGGGCAGTACATGAAGATATTTGGGGTCGAGATGGGCTATTCACGGTTCGAATGCGTCCTGGAAGGTGTCATCTTGTAGTTCTCGGGATGTACATTCCGATTTGAGGGATGTTCGCGTCATCTGTGACGTCATCGGTGACGTCATCGGTGACGTCATCGGTACGAGTAGTAGCGAAAGTGGACATTTTCGGGCAGTACATGAAGGTATTTGGGGTCGAGATGGACTATTCACGGTTCGAATGCGTCCTGGAAGGTTTCATCTTGTAGTTCTCGGGGTGTACATTCCGATTTGAGGGATGTCCGCGTCATCTGTGACGTCATTGATGACGTCATCGGTACGAGTAGTAGCGAAAGTGGTCATTTTGTGGGTGCGTGAGGGTGAGTTTGGTGTAGAGATGCACCATCCTTAGTCCGAATGCGTCGTGTGAGGTGTCATTTTGTAGCTCTCGGGGTGTACATTCCCAATTGAGGCATGTCCGAAGCATCTGTGACGTCATCGATGACGTCATCAGTAGCGTGCAAACCTCGATTTGAGGCATGTTCGCGTCATCTGTGACGTCATTGGTGACGTCATCAGTAGGAGTAGTAGCGAAAGTGAGCATTTTGGGGCAGTGAAAGGAGGTATTTGGTGTAGAGATGGACCATCCGTGGTCCAAATGGACCGTGTGAGGTGTCATCTTGTAGCAACGCCCACCAGCACCATTCTTAATGCTTCAACGCCCTGGTGAAATAGATCAGAAGCTCTGATATTCCATGGAATTGTCACTAATTCTTCGAAATGCAGTGATGCCCGTCAACGCTCGTCGTTACACCTTAACACTCTAACATAACGCCATGATATAGACCGGAGAGAGAACAACAACAGCAACAACAACAAGGATGACACACGAGAGAACAACAACAACAAGAAGTTTTTTTCATATAGTTTATTCTCCCCAATGTTACATCATACCCACGCTGGGGGAGCCGCGTTGGGTATATTTACAATTCGAGAAGATTCTTATCCAATCAGAGGCCACCATTTGCATGTTTCATATTCGTTCCTGTCCGTTAGATGTATTCTTGTCCAATCAGAAGTCTCCATTTCAGAAAGTGCCATCTGAACCGTTTATTCTAATCATCGTCGGGCAGGCCAGGATATCGTTGAGGCAACATATCCTCAGATAGTTGTTTGCGCATTCTGAGTATTTATCAGTGCATGGGTGAATACTTTCATCCGATGGGGGTGGTGGTCAGTTTAACCACGAAGAACGTAACATTGGTCAATATCTCCATTATCCACTTGGTGTTACAATTCAAGAACACTCTTGTCCAATTAGAGGCCACCATTTGTCATATTCGTTCCTGTCCGTTAGATGTATTCTTGTCCAATCAGAAGTCTCCATTCCAGAAAGTTCCATCTTCGGCCATGTTCGCTTTGAACCGTTTATTCTAATCATCGTCGGGCAGCCCAGGAAACCGTTGAGGCAACATATCCTCAGATACATGTTTGTGCATTCTGAGTATATATCAGTGCATGGGTGAATACATTCACCCGATGGGAATATTCCGTAGTTTGGTCACGAAGAACGTAACATTGGTGACCCTCTCCACTGTCCACTTGGTGTTGGGGCGTTGTTGTTGGGCCCATTTCAAGGGATCCACGGTGTCCAGTTTCTCCAGCATCGTCTTTAGCGACACTCGGTTAATGATGGTAAACGGTTGGTCAAATACCCGGATGTTACTGCTCGGGTAAAAGTATCGGACTTGGTCTGTCTCCTTATGCCGCAGCACATAACCAAACGCTAGATTTAATTTGAAGGACGTAGCTTGGTCATTGAAAATGGCTTCCATGTAGCTGCGTAGACGGGCGAGGTCGGTCAGTCGAAAATTGTAGATATCTTGAATAGGGCGATGACGATAGAAACAGTGCCGTATCATGGACCAGTGGCGCCGATAAATGTCACTCACTGGCTGGGCGTCCTGTAAGAGGTCGCTAGGAACATTTATGGGCTCGTCCAGAAAATGTTCGATGTTGTCAGGCGTATGACTCGAAACCGTAACGGAGGGGTCCGGCTGGATATCCAGGCCCTCCTGGACCGTGGGTATAGGCAGGCTCTTCGTCATCGCATCACCAGTGGCGTTCATCTTCACTGGGTCTGACCTTCCGCGGCTCCTCTTTAGTGGAAAGTTGTCGCCCAAACCGTAGAGACGGGGCATGCATCAAACGTTGGTGCTGTCTAAACCGACTGGGTCGTTTGAAGTCGACCACAATCATTACATAGTACCGTCGCACCCGCGTGGAGTACCCTCTCATGACGCAGTAAATGATCCTTCCGATTGAATGACCGTGCGCAGATTATACAAGTATACCGGGCATCGTTGTGGATGGAGGCCTCGTGGCGTCGTAACTTATCTAGACGAGTAAACATCTTCTGGCAAGTTGTGCAAGCGAACATCTTGGTGGTTGACAGATTGTCTGATGAAACGGCCAGGCCGCCTCCCTTTTATAGCACGCTAGCTGGTGATCTATTTTAGCACACTCAGTTCAACTATCCCCAAGTCGAGGGCCGAGCCGTGACATCTTCGGTAACCTCCGTGTCTCTTCGGTCACCTCCGTAACGTCAACGACCAACATGTAGACATATAGAGTATGTACGGCATGTTATGGTATTCATCAGTGCATGAGTGACGCATTCAGCCGATGGGGGTGGTAGGTCAGCTTGGTAACGAAAAACGTAACATTGGTCACACTCTCCACTGTCCACTTGGTGTTGGGGCGTTGTTGCTGGGCCCATTCCAAGGGATCCACGGTGTCCAGTTTCTCCAGCATCGTCTCTAGCGACGCCCGGTTAATGGTAAACGGTTGGTCAAATACCCGGATGTTACTGCTCGGGTAAAAATATCGGGCTTGGTCTGTGTCCTTATGCTGCGGCACATAACCAAACACCAGATTTAATTTGAAGGACGTAGCTTGGTCATTGAAGATGGCTTCCACGTAGTTGCGTAGACGGGTGAGGTCAGTCAGTCGGAAATTGTAGATATCTTGAATAGGGCGATGACGGTAGAAACAGTGCCTGATCATGGGCCAATGGCGCCGATAAATGTCACTCACTGGATGGTCTTCGTGTGACAGATCGCTGGGAACATTTATCGGTTCGTCCACGAAGTGTACTTTACCCTCCACGTCGTACAAAATCTGGCCCAAGGTCTTGTCGTCGGAATTTGACTATTGAATTAGGGCGACATCATCATCGGCCCTCGTGCGATGGGTGGGAGTTCCCCCTGTTTCGATATTGATGCCTACGGGCTCTTCTACCTGCAAATGTGGCTGCGGAACAGGGTGTCGTGTGCGTTGGTGTCGCAGCAACTGACTGGTCAGTTTGAAAAGCCGACCACATTCTTCGCATGGACGCTTGGGTACTTCATGGCGTGCACGTGTGTGGCGCTGTAAATGATCCGGGCGCTGAAACGACAGTGTACATATCGTACAGTTATACCGGGCGGTTCCTTCGTGCTTGGTAGCCTCATGGCGGCGCAAGTCGTGCAGACGAGTGAATGATTTCGAGCACGTAGTACAAGTGAACATCTTGGTGGTTGACAGAGTGTCTGATGAAACGGTCAGGCCGCTTCCCTTTTATAGCACGCTAGCTGAGGTCGAGAAGTGACATTTGCATATGACCTCTGTGAGGTCACTCCCGCTTCCGGTCACGTGACCGGAAATGACCTTTGACCCCGGCGCGCGCGGTGTAAAGGTTTCCACCGCGGTGAAAACCTTTGCGCGCCGGGGCCAAAGGTCACTTCCGGTCACGTGAACGGAAGCGGAAGTGACCTCACAGAGGTCATATGCAAATGTCACTTCCGACCTCAGCTAGCGTGCTATAAAAGGGAAGCGGCCTGACCGTTTCATCAGACACTCTGTCAACCACCAAGATGTTCACTTGTACTACGTGCTCGAAATCATTCACTTGTCTGCACGACTTGCGCCGCCATGAGGCTACCAAGCACGAAGGAACCGCCCGGTATAACTGTACGATATGTACACTGTCGTTTCAGCGCCCGGATCATTTACAGCGCCACGCACGTGCACGCCATGAAGTACCCAAGCGTCCATGCGAAGAATGTGGTCGGCTTTCCAAACTGACCAGTCAGTTGCTGCGACACCAACGCACACGACACCCTGTTCCGCAGCCACGTTTGCAGGTAGAAGAGCCCGTAGGCATCAATATCGAAACAGGGGGAACTCCTACCCATCGCACGAGGGCCGATGATGATGTCGCCTTAATTCAACAGTCAAATTCCGACGACAAGACCTTGGGCCAGATTTTGTACGACGTGGAGGGCAAAGTACACTTCGTAGACGAAGCCATAAATGTTCCCAGCGATCTGTCACACGAAGACCATCCAGTGAGTGACATTTATCGGCGCCATTGGCCCATGATCCGGCACTGTTTCTACCGTCATCGCCCTATTCAAGATATCTACAATTTCCGACTGACTGATCTCGCCCGTCTACGTAGCTACGTGGAAGCCATCTTCAATGATCAAACTACGGCCTTCAAATTGAATCTGGCGTTTGGTTATGTGCTGCAGCATAAAGAGACAGTCCAAGTCCGATATTTTTACCCGAGTAGTAACATCCGGGTATTTGACCAACCGTTTACCATCATTAACCGAGTGTCGCTAGAGACGATGCTGGAGAAACTGGACACCGTGGATCCCTTGGAATGGGCCCAACAACAACGCCTCAACACCAAGTGGACAGTGGAGAGTGTGACCAATGTTACGTTTTTCGTTACCAAGCTGACCGACCACTCCCATCGGCTGAATGCGTCAC
>JAVTVY010009001.1:0-43834 GCA_036873755.1 Hanleya hanleyi
GCGACCACGATAAATGGGGGATTTTCGAATAGTTAGGACCGCGGTTTTTCGCGAATGGGCCGTTTTCGATTACTTAGGGAACAGTGTCACGTGACTTGGTAAAAAATGCCCGTTTTCGAATTTACTTAGGGTCGCGAATACTTAGGAAACTTACCGTAATCTGCATAACGAGCATGTTGCATTTGTGTTTGTTTTCAAGTGCCAACGGAGACCAAACACAAACGGATCTTACTGAACCTGATTGTTGTTGATAACGAACTTGGATCAAGTGGGATAAAACATGATGAAAGACAAAACCACAAAACTTTATTGATTAACACTTGAAATACATTGTACGTGAACGCAAATTACTTACCAGATGTGTTGTTGTTGTTGTTGTTCTGAAAGCACATCTTGACAGTCGTGCAGGGTTTCCCATAGCCTAGTGTGACCAATTTTACTGCATTTTTTAGTCTTCGTTAAAAACTAAATCAACTCTAATTGAATTTGTTATAAAAAAGTGTCCATTTATGACATACATAATCCTTGCAGAAACACACAAAAAAAACGAAACCCGGTCAATAACCGAAACAGCGAAAATCGGGGTCTGAAATTGGCGGTTATCGCAGCACGAGACATCTCCGCAGAAGGAGAGCGGGACGTCAGTCGATTGGTCCATATCTTCCCAGCAGAAACTCTCAGCACAACTCTCAGAATAGCAGAACATTTACCAAAAGATCATCCGCGTCGTTGATAGTTCATAATACAGCAGTAGTATTCTGTTTCTGACCTCTTCCACCAACAGATATCAAGTACTTCGTGAATTTGTTGGAAGTTCAACATCTCGCGAGTTGAAAATAATCTTGCAACAACAACAACAAGACATGCAAAATATCGAAGCGCCACCTGCAGGTAAGACAACTCCTGTGAGAATATCCGTCGGAAAATGTTTTAGAAACTGAATATTTCCTATTACTTTTTCCAATTGAAGGACATTACTCCAAAGAATAACAACAAAAAATGTATGTATGTTTTTTAATGATAGTGGAATAATTTTAGTAAGTTAATTTATTTAGATTTCATAATTTTTATTTTATTTTCTTAAAAAAAAACAAACAAAAAAAAAAAAAAAAAACCCAATGAATTCACTCATGAGAAAGGCAAGTCTATTTTTTCTCAAATCACAATTCTTAAACTGATAAACAAGAACAAAAGCATGCAGTTGTTCTTGTTGAGTCTGGCTTATACATTATAAATTGATTATTTCTAAATGAACGCTTGTAAGCAAAACATTGTGCAATTATATAATTTTGATAAAGTTTGCTTTCTACATTCAATTACAAGTTCCATTTTTCGTAAAAAATACTTCGTGTATATAGCAGATGGTCACAAAATACTAAGAAAATGGTCCTTATTTATTTTCTTCATTCTTGTCTTTATATGCAGCACTATTCATTGAGATCACTTTTTTCTCTATATGTTGTTTCATGCTTTTCAGTGAGATTTGTAGTGAAATTGAAGTGACCGATTTCACAGAATTTTCAGTGGGATTAAACTGGCAGATGAGATTTCATTGAAATTTGATGAAATCACTGAAATAATGCGATATTTGGTCTTTTCACCAAATTTCACTGAAATTTTGGTCTGATTTTCAGTAGGGGTAATACACAATCAGTTTCAACAAGAATCTCGTGTTCTTCCTTGTGGCTCTCATCAACATTTCAACATATACATGTAGCAGAATATACAGTTTTGGATCATGGAAATAAATCTGACAAACATAATAATTACAGTACTAAGGTAAATACATATATACAGGTTATGGACTGTGCTATTAAACAGTTTATAGATAATAATAATAATAAAACTGTTGGGCTTAGCAGCATTTTAAGAGGTGACTTCATTTTTTAACATTTTAAGATATCTGGATCTGAAGGAAGGTAAAGATGGTGCTTCTCATAGGTCATTTTCCAGAGAGTTCCAGACCTGTAATTTGTTTTGTTCAAGCAAATTGCTAGTTTCCCATCACTTCACCTCAGATTTATTTCGCTCTCCTATATTATAAAATTTGTTTTGCTTTAAAATCTGTTTTGCTTTGTCACAGTAGCTGTTATGTCAAGTTTGTAATGTCTATTTAATGACAAAGAGAGAAAAAACAAAGTTTTGCTTAGTCCTTTTCGTTCAAGCCGATGGGTGCTCTCGTGTGGAGTTGATAGATCCAGTAACGCTCTCGAGCTTGGCGTGATTTGGTGCTAGCTTCGAGATCTGGGTCTGATGTCATTACTTCGATAATGTGGAAGCTAATGTGGTCAGTCGTGTGGTCGGCTGACCAGAAATGAAGTGGTGCTGGGTTTAAACTATGATTCCGTGTGTCATTGTAATGTTCTCGGATACGTTCGTGGAAGGTTCTTTTGGTTTCTCCGACGTATTGTTTGGAGCATTTGGTGCATGTGAGTAAATAGATCACATTGCGGGTGCAACAATTGCCAATGAGATTGCTGTTGTAGCGTAGTTTGGTGTGACTACTTTGGAAAGAACGGTTATTGGAGAGTTTTGGGCAGTATAGGCACCTCTTGTAGGTGCAAGGAGTTATGAGGTTGTTGTAACTCATTCCTTGTGTGCCGCGGTGGAGTGGTGGATATTGGATCTTGGCCTGCATGAGGCTATCCTTCAGATTAGGATTTCGCCTGAAAGCGAGGAGTGGTGGGTCTTTGAATAAATCGCGGCATTGGTCTGACGCTTGTAACAAGGGCCATTCCCGCTTGATCATGTCGTATATTCTGTTGGCATACGAGCTGTAAGGTAGAATTACTGGAATCCGTTTGGTGTTTTTGTTCGTAGACAAAGAAACGGGGTTGAGTAAGTCGTGTCTGTCCTTGAGTAGTGCTTTTTGGTGATGTTCACGTAACAATTCTACTGGGTAGCCTCTCACACGGTAATATTGGACAAGTTGGTCCGCATGTTTGATATAGTCCGATTGATCGGAGCATATACGACGGAGGCGTAAGAATTGGCCATACGGCCCCGCTCTTTTACAGTTGGCGGGGTGGTAGCTAGTGTAGTGTAGATAGCTATGGGTGTCCGTTGGTTTGGTGAATAGGTCAAATTTGAGGCGATGTTGTGTTTTGTCAAAGATGACACGTGTGTCCAGAAAGCAAACTGAATCTTTGGAGTATTCAGCTGTGAACTTGATGGTCGGGTGGGCATCATTCATGTAGTTGATGAATTCAAAGAGGTGTGGTTCAGAGTGGGGGAATATCATAAAGATATCATCAATGAAACGAAAATAGGCCATAGGCTGGTGGGGAGCCTGAGGTAAGATCTTCCGTTCGAGTTCTCCCATAAAGATGTTGGCATAAGAGGGGGCGACTTTCGTCCCCATTGCGGTACCTCCAATTTGGAGGTAGTTATCACCATTGAATTGAAAGTTGTTACTGTGTAGGACAAGTTTCAATAGTTGGAGAAGACTTGGGGTCGATATTTTGTAGACCGGTTTGTGCCTGGTGAGGCAACGAGCGACAGCAACTAATCCCTCATGGTTGGGAATGTTGGTGTATAGGGATGTGACATTGTCACAAGGTAGAATGATTCAGGTAAAGGGTGCAGAGCTTCGACTTTACGAATAAAGTCGGTGGTGTCCTTTATGTAGGATGGTATAAGCGGGACGAATGGCTTGATGTGTTCGTCGACAAAACTGCTTATATGTTCCGACGGGCAGTTGTTCCCACTTATGATGGGTCTGCCGGGTATTTTGCCCTTCTCCCGGTTTTTGTGGATTTTGGGTAATAGGTAGAATCGGGCGGTACGTGCGTTTTGGACGTATAGTCCAGCGTACACTTTCTGGTCGATTTCATCCTTTTGTGCGAGTTTGTTTAATTCGCAATTGATGACGTCGCAGTGGTATTCCGTTAGGTTGGAGTCGCTCTCCTATATTATAAAATTTGTTTTGCTTTAAAATCTGTTTTGCTTTGTCACAGTAGCTGTTATGTCAAGTTTGTAATGTCTATTTAATGACAGCCTGCTCTTCACCTTCCTGCCCTGACCAACAATAATAAACTCTGATCTATTTATCTCTGTTGACATCATGATATATGAATCTGAAGTGGACAAGAAAACCTTCTGAATCTTCTCCCAAGATCAAAACAAAAGACCTGTCCACCCTTTCCAGTGTCTAAAATTCTTCAACATTTCTAGCAATAACATGCGTCAAGTACAGGTGTTCATTTGTGAGATTCCATTTCACAAGTTGGTTGAGGAAAGGGATATCTGCTTTCATACAATCGAATAAACAAAGAAATAAATCTCAAGGTGGAATTTCGTTCCCAAGTTTAACTGTTGTTTCCATCAAGAAATTGATTAACAAAGCGACACAAATGTGGCCTATATGTTCCACATACACTGCCTATCTCAGCTGACAGAAGCGCTCTCCATTTGATAGGGGAGAAAGGTTGTCAAAGTTTACCATATTTTTCAACCTTTCGTTATAAATTTTTTTGTTGATAATTAATTCGAGTAGTACGTACAATATAATAGAAATATTGTTTTCATAGATGTGCTCAATGGTTATTTTATGCACAGTTAGTGTGGTATAGTTTATAAATTTTCGATTTATTAACCATTGGGCATGCCTATGAAAACATTATTTCTTAAATATAATGATTGGAAATTAGGAATTGTTTTTAGCCTTGGCAGACCTAATCCATGTATTTGTATCAGTGCCATTTAAATCATTACTTTTTCATCCATGTGAAGAAAAGTTGTGTGATTACCTGAAATCATCATGAGTTATCAATCTGAATATGCAACTTTTGTAATGGTGTCGTGGGTGATTGGGTGGGTTCAGCTTCCTGTTGCTTCAATGCATTTTGCTGAGAAGCAACAGGAACTTGAGGAACAGGATAATGTAATATCACTTGTCTTTATTGAATCATGTAAGCATCCTGTCTGTGTCTTGTGCGCTGTCCTTGATGTTTTGTAGGGTGGATGGAGCGGGTCTGGTTCCATGCTGCTTCAAAGATTTCTTCTTTGAAGTAGCAGGAACACAACTGGGCTGGGTGGTGCTTAGTTGGTTCGTCGTGATATAGCTGAAATAGTGTTGAAAGCGATGTTAAATTCTATTCACTCACTCACTGTAATGGTGTCAGAATAGAAATGTATGAGTTTTCTCTGAAGAAAAAAATTGCAATGAACTTATATTTATAGTAAATGACTGTATTTCTACTATATTTCAACCATCTAAATATATTGTATGTTACTGCTGAGATTGATCCTTGTAATATCATCACCACACACCTTGTATGTCAGGTGTTTGCCATATATCGCTAGCCCTTCCATTAGAATAAAAGCACTTACTGAGTTGTAAATTTGTCACGCCATCTGCAGACCTTCACGTAGCTGCTGTCTTCAAATATTGGTCGCCAGTTTGTACGTGACCACATCAAATTAGCCTAATCCAAATTGAGCACTGTTGAATTAGACGAGGAATTGTTTAATTTGATTGGGTGGAGTCTCCCGATGATGGAGTGAACATATTTAATGTGTCTTCCTGAACACCTTAAAGTATCCGTTCTTGTCAGAGAGGTGATATTTTATTGTATTTTATGTAAATGAATCAATCACTCACATTCAAATTATTCCCAAGTATTGGGTTGAAAACTGTACATGTACCAGAGTACTAATTTTGATCAATCCTCAAATTTAAACAAGTTATATCACAAGATGATAAAAAAACATCTGTTTTGTAACTTTTCATTAACTCACTGGTCACCCTACTGAGTAATGAATATTTCCTACTCCAATTTATTTCTGAATTGCTTTTCTGTGATTGAATTATTAGGACTGTTTCTCAATCTGGAGGGTTGTTATCGAACCATCATTAGCATCACTGTGTAAGCTTGATGGTTATATGTAGTTGTCACAATGAGATGTCCATCTATCTATCTGTCTGTCTGTTTGATTTGATTGAAACTTTATTTACCAGATATAAATAGATAATATATGAACATGGAATAGGACATAATTATTTTAAGGTGAGAATAAATTCTCAAAGGGCTTGTTTTATCCCATAAATTTATACTAACAATGTTAAAGTAGATCAATAAAAGTAGAATATTAGAATGTTATCGATGAATAAAGGTAGCAAATTATACAGTGACATATAAGCAGTATTCTGGAACTAGCATGGTACTCAGAAGCATATTTACTTAGATTTGCAGAGTCTCTATAAAAATAATGAAGGTGATAAACACTTGTTATACAACTATATTTAACAATTTATACAAACATACACATGTATTTGAAGCATGAATTATCTGGTAATTTCTCTCTTAAATAGAGGGGATTGCTTTGAAGTCAGTGTACAGAGTGTTCCTTAGAGGTGGACCTTTTAGTTTAACAGTGTGGAATGTTACATGTAGATGAGATCGACATAAATGTCAGCATAGATCGGGTCTGATACTGATTTATTGATGATTGTTTAATGAAATAGTAGCGATACAAGGGAGGAAGAAAAGCAGAATGGTGACTGAATTTGTGGCAGAATAATAGATTACAATAGTCATTAAATTTATAGTTAGAAGAAGGATATTTATTTCTTGGAAGAGCGGTGTGGTATGTGTATATTTGTCACGTAAAGTAATGACTCGTGTAAGTTGTTTTTGTAATATGACCAACCCTTGGAGGTGTGATGGATGGGTATTTGCCAATACTATTTTGCAGTCAGTAATGTAAGAAAGAACAGTTTGTAGTATAAAACCATTAACATCTTCTTACTAAGACAATGTTTAACATGAATTATTACACCACTATTTCTCTTGAGAGTTTGGAGCACAAGTATTCAATATGTGTTCACCCGCTTAGGCACCGTTTCCATTTATCGTTCGCGAATGAATGGTTTATTTCGTCAATTTTTCTCGAAGTCGCGATTTTCCAAGGCGCGAGGGAATGGTTTTTTTTCTTCAAAATAAACGATTCATTCGCGATCGCTGTTCGAATGGTTTTTTTTTTTCTGTTGGCAATCGTTTTTCAATCGAGAAAATTCTCGCGAATAAAAAGCGATATCGCGATTCAATCGCTTTTTAATTGAGAAAATATAAACGATTTAAAAAAAAACGATTGAGGATTATAGCCGAAAGTAGTACGCCATTGGTTCAGCCTGACTGATCCGCATACACGTTCGAGTTTCTAACACTTCAGTCAGACTATATAAAGTTCGATCATTTTTTCTTCTTCCTTTTCCATTCTTTGCCTAGGGTAAAACTATAGCGTGTTTCTGTACAGTTGGCGGTTATATAGATACGATGGGGATATTGAAAGAAATTGAAAAAAAATATCTATATATATACATAGGAATAATGGTTATGCATATAATTATAACTTCATATTTGCATATATTTTGTACGGGACACGGACCCGGATATGGTCAGATTGGGTCATTTGCACTTGCAATTTCGTCTATTATTTTGGGTATTTCTGTGTTTTAAAGCTGGTATTATTCCAGATTTCTTGTGTAGTATTTTTCGTGAACATTTTTGGCATCTGTGCGGGCTGAATTTTTGAGTTGATTCGTCAGATTTTCGCTGTACGCGTGGTTTTTTGTCCTACGATCACCATTTTCCTTGTGTAGATAGATGGTGCTGTATTGAATATAACATTGTCATACGGGGTTTTGAGTCTTCGAAAGCACTTAATTATTAATATATAGCGCGGGCTATTTGTAAAAATTTTCACAACTGGTTAATCCAGTAAGAGATGAAATTATATAATATTCAGTTGGTTTTTGGCTTGAGCTTCCCTTTGGAATCATTCATAGTTCATTTATCAAAATATAAAATTAAATAAAAAGTATTGTACATATGCGAATCCAACCGTTATATGCGATTCAATCACCATTGTGATATGTATTTGATATAAATATGAAATCACTGCCGCGAATATTCTTATAATAAATAAAATTAACTTGATGGTGAGTTTTTGAACTTATTCACATCTCAATAGTTTAAAAACTGTACCAAAACATGAATGGATACCCTTTCCTAATGTATGGTTTACTATAACAAAATATACATATTTAATTACACTATTTTTCACCTTAATTAACCTAGAAATTCTCGGCTGGAGGGCTAAGCTGTTCTGGGTTATCGCCATGCGCCCATTCACACCTCTATGAAGCCTGTGCCGTAATCATTCTGATAATGCAATCAACGACGAACTCAAATCCACTTATGACCTGTACCCGGTATTTACAAAACAAGATATTGTGACTATCATCCTGTATTGTTTATACCAAGTTGCATGAATATATGAGGAAATTATCGAAAGTATGAAGGGAATGACTGAACATTAATACATTGTCGACTCACACGATTATTGAATAAACATGTAATTTTGTCATTTACGCTTCGCCAGAGTAAATCTGAGCGCGAACGTCACAGGAAGCATGGTACAGGTATATGTATAGATATTTCCAGCATACGCCCTACTTCGGCTTGTAGGAGACTATAGATCGTGAATCATATATATTATTCGGTTATCTTGCGCATTTATACAGTATAGTATAGTAATATAGGTTTTTCCATCGACAAATCCGCAATCAACATTACATGTAGTTCCCAGTTCGCGGATAGAGCGGCGTACGATGGCAACACGGCCTATGTGTCAAATATCACTCCGCCTCACGATTCTCTCGCGCCTTAAAAAAAAAACGATTCTCTCGCGATTGAAGATTCGCGATCAAGAACGGATCGCGCATGGGTAAACGATTCAAAAACGATATCGCGAGAGAATGTTTTTTTCCAGAAAAGGTTCAATCATTTTTTCTCATTTTTTTTCTCGATATCCTCGCGACTGATTCGCGACTGATCGTTTTTCAATCGCAAAAATTGAAGAAAAATCGCGACTGAAGAAAAAACGATTAATGGAAACGATCCCTTAGTTTGTCATTTAAGGAAATTTAAAACTGTTGGACCAATAAGTTTTGGGAAGGTTGGTGCTGTAGTTCAGTCAGGATTGTCCCAACCCTGGGGGCTGAGCCTAACCCTTCTGCACCTCCAACCCTCACATATATTCTGGGAGATCTCCTCTTTCTACAAATATTGAATGTCCCTGCCCTCCTGAGACAGAGCCCTCTCTGTATCTTCTAAATTAAGCCTCACCTCTCCCCCAATTCTCATATATTCTGGGAGCTTACATCATGCTATATGTACAATATCAATTTTTTGGTTGGTTGAAAGGGCTTATTATTTAATGCAAAATTAATGTTCAAATGTGAATGGAAGCATAATACCCAAGATAATGTAACTCAAAATTTTGTGGGAAAGTGGCACCTAAAAATACGTATATACTTCTGTGAGTTCACCATATGTGTACATGTACTTGTCAAACTCGATATAGAATGTCAGTTATTGATTCATGTAACAGGATAAATATACATGTACTGCAAAAATTCTTGTCAGTTGTAGCCACGCTTTTATACGAATAAAAGGGACCACTCAATTGCCACACGAATGTGTTGCCATTTTCTCTACTGTTTGTAATGATTACAAGGTACCGAACAGTTTTGATATTTCTTCGTGACTATAATCGATATCATTAATTTCAGATATAAAGAGATGACACAATTTCAATTTCGGCTCATTTATTTTGAATGCCAAATCAATGTATATATTGTGTTATTGTGTCTCTATCTTGATATGAGTGAGTTATTGTGAGAATTTGGCAGATTAATCAGTGGAAAGACTCCGGAATGTATCAGTCTGTATTTCTAGATTATCAATTACTCTCATGCCCCCTTATTTCCTATCCATTATTAATTCTCTTCAAGATTATCCGACATCCACTTCCGAACAACCTAGTCGGGTGAAAGGGAAAAAGGTCCAGACTGGAAATGAAAGGGTGTCAGTTTCCAGGTTTTCAAACGAACATTGGGCAATATAATCGGTGATTAGGCTCTCCGCTGTCAAGTTTGACGAGCTAGAAGTGGGAGTAACGGGTTTGCTGAAATATTGATCATACATGAAAATTAACCCATTAGCGCTAACCCTGATCAGATTGTATTTGTGACGTCAAGAGTAATTAATTCATAAACATCATCATTCTATCGCTGTGAATACCTCTTTAGTTCTGACGATTCAAAGGTTCATTAGCCACAAGCTGAAGTATTTTTAGGCCCCGTGTAAATGTATCAGAAATATTTTAATTTCACCTGTCTTTCTGTGTTTGCACACCTGTTCATTTGTTTAAAAAGAAATTCTGCACATAAAAACTACATGTATCGTTGCACATGATAATAATAATAATAATAATAATCTTTATTTAAACTTGAAATGCTCATTTAGCCAACGGCTACTTATACATGAGGTCGAGTATGTGTATATACAAAGTATGTTGTGGTGATGTGCAAATATAAAATAACAAATATATATATATTATAAAAGTATTGAAATATAAAATCACAATATTTAGCTTAAATGTGTACAGAAATATATAAACAAGCTACAATTCAGTAAAAAGCCCACCATTTGCTAAGATTGATCATTGAAAATCATCCAGCAATTAAATTTTCTTCATATCTTCATATCTTGGACTCATTATATCTTGGACTCTTTATCTTCATATTTTGGACTCGTATCTTTATATCTTGGATTTATATTAATTTATTTTTATACGCCCGCCAAAAGGCGGACATATTATGTGATGGCGGTTTCCGTCCGTCTGTCCGTGTGTCCGTCTGTCTGTCCCTCGTGTCCGGTCTATATCTGGGACAGTTTTCTATCTACAGTTCTAATTTTTGGTGAGTGGATACCCTACGGGGAGACGATGTGTCGCATACCAAAATCAAGGTCAAAGGTCCGGTCTATATCTGTGAACGTTTTCTATCCACAGTTGCAATTTTTTGTGACTGTATACGCTAGATGGAGACGATGTGTTGCGTACCAAAATTGAGGTCGAGGTCAGAGGTCAAAGGTCACTGTTGCCTAAAATCATGAAACCATTGATCATTGACAGTTTTCTATCTACAGTTCTAATTTTTGGTGAGTGGATGCCCTAGGCTAGGGGGGAACGATGTGTTGCATACGAAATGTAGGTCGAGGTCAGAGGTCAAAGGTCTTCCTGGCCTGGTTTGCAAAATAAAAACACAAATTTGCACAAAGTCGAACGAAAAGAGAAACCCGTTCGAACCGCGTTTATAAACGCATTCACAAACGCGTTTATAAACGCGTTTCGATCAGAGCAAACGCGTTTGACGAGGGAAACGCGTTTTGATAAAATAAAAATTAAGCGATATTGAAAGCGTTTCGTTTACTATAATCGTTTGGTAAGCGTTTGAAACGCGTTTACATTTCGTTCCGTTCGCGTTTCGTTAGGTCAAACTAAACGAAAATAACCGGACACCGAACGCTTTTACCCCTGTACCAAAATTTAGATCCAGGTCAATAGTCAAGATCACTGTGACACCAGAATCAAGGTCAAGGGTCAGTGTGACCTAAAAATCAGGAAATCATTAAAAATTACTAATATTTGGTGAGTGGATTCAATAGGGGGAAATGAAGTGTCGCATACTAAAAATTAGGTCAAGGTCAAAGGTCACTGTGACCCCAAAATCAGGAAATTATTAAAAATAACATTTCTTTGTGTGAGTAGATACATTAGGGGACACAATGTGTCACATATCAAAATGTAGGTCAAGGTTAAAGGTCAAGGTCACTGTGACCCCAAAATGAAATTGTTAAAAATCATGATTTTTTGAGTCCATTGAGAAATTACGGGCAGCCGTTTTGTCATGTACTAAAATTTAGATCCAGGTCAATAGTCAAGATCACTGTGACACCAGAATCAAGGTCAAAGGTCAGTGTGACCTAAAAATCAGGAAATCATTAAAAATTACTAATATTTGGTGAATGGATTCAATAGGGGGAAATGAAGTGTCGCATACTAAAAATTAGGTCAAGGTCAAAGGTCACTGTTACCCCAAAATCAGGAAATTATTAAAAATAACATTTTTTTTGTGTCAGTAGATACATTAGGGGGACATGATGTGTCACATACCAAAATGTAGGTCAAAGGTCAAGGTCGCTGTCACCCCAAAATCATTAAATTGTTAAAAATCATGATTTTTTGTGTCCATTGAGAAATTACGGGGAGATGGTTTGTCATGTACCAAAATTTAGGTCAAGGTCAATAGTCAAGGTCACTGTGACTCCAGAATCAAGAAATCTTTGGAAATTACCAAAATGTAGGTCACGGCCGAACGTCAAGGTTACTGTGACCCCCAAAATCATGAAATTCATAAAAATCATGATTTTTTTGTGTCCATTGATACATTGACGGAAGACGAAGTGTCGTGTACCAAAATTTATGTCAAGGTCAAAGGTCAAGGTAACTGTGACCCCAAAATCAGGAAATCACATTTTCATATGCCTGTCGAAGACGAGGTCATGTAATGCGATGTTGCATTCTGTCCATTCATCCATTAACATTTGTTGTCCATGCGATATCTCTAGTCTCAAGGTATGGAATGGTACCAAACTTTGAGTATACCTTGCTCGCATGGCAAAGAGGAGCCATACATTTTGAGATCAATTTGTCCGAGGTCACAGTCCTTCAAAACTGAATCAAGTTTAGCTGACCATATGTGTTAGGTTGGAATATTCAGAGTTCTCTCCACTACATGTATATGGCATTCATCCTGTGGAGATGTCTCCCATATTTGAAACAGCTACATTTAGTTAAACTGTTGTGAAATAAAAACCATACATTTAGTAATTTAATGGGGAGAGGGGTCCTTTATGAACTTCATACCTCTTTATTAACTTAAGAACAAAGGTTTACTCCATCATTTTCTTCTTCCTTCATGAAAAATTATCTCGTCTGAAAGGAATCCATTTGCAGGAAAACTACTCTGAGCTCTCGGGTCTTGCTTCAAGGTCAACTAGTTACCAAGAGTTAAGCTCGTTTTAGTTTATCATTCAATATAAGATTTTATATATGTTACATTCTCAGAAGCACAATATTGTAGGCTAGCTACCAATTGGAATCAAGGCTATCAACAACCTTGAAATTTGGACCAATGTAATTCCAGATACACAGGCGTATATTGAAGCCCCTTGGGCTCTTGTTATATCTTGTATTCGTATCTTCATATTTTGGACTACATGTAGTATTTTCATATCTTGGACTCGATCCTATCTTCGTATCTTGGACTCCTACTTCATAAATACCTTCATATCTTGGACTCGTATCTTCTGGACTCATATTCATATCTTAGAGTCATATCTTCATATCTTGAACTTGTATCTTCATATCTTGAACTCATATCTTCATATCTTGGACTTGTATCTTTGTATCAAGGTCTTCAAGGACTTCATATTGTGGACTTATTTTCTTATCCTGAACTTGTATCTTCAGATCTTATACTCATATCTTGGGCTCTTATCTTTGTATCGTGGACTCGTATCTTAGACTCGTATCTTCATATCTTGGACTCTTTATCTTCATATCGTGGACACTTATCTTCATATCGTGGACTCAGATCTTCATCTCGTGGACTCGTATCTTCCTATCTTGAACTCATATCTTTATATATCTTGGACTCGTATCTTCATTGACTCATATTTCTATTTCTCAGACTTGTATCTTTGTATCGTGGACTTGTATATTCATATCTTGGACTCAAATCTTCATATTGTGGACCTGTATCTTCATATCGTGGACTTGTATATTAATATTGTGGACTCGTATATTTATATCTTGGACTCGTATCTTCATATTTGGAACACGTATATTCTTGGACTCGTATCTTCATATCTTGGACTTTTATCTTCATATTGTGGACTTGTATCTTAATATCTTGGACTCGTGTCTTCATATCTTGAACTCTTATCTGCATATCTTGGACTCTTATCTTCATATTGACATAGTTTGGTCCACCACCACTTAACTGCGGAGACTATGGAAAAACCTTGATTATTGGTACACTCCTGTCTTATGGGAGCCTCCCTGTAGATCTCACTCAGGATTGACCTTGACCTATTTTCAAAGGTCATAGACGTCAAAATGTGAGTATCAGTGATGGTTCACTGTGAACACAATATCTTAGGGGGAAATAGAGCTAGAACGTAGCGTGCAAGATCTATGGCGTTACGTTTCGTAACTTGTGTCTAATTCCGCTTAACCCGGGGCTAGGGGCTGTATGAACCCATGTACTTCAAGAATCTCATGGTACTCATATGAACAGTCACAATCAAAGCGTGACTGAGATACATCATTCTTTAGATGACGACTTTGCAACGAATATTATGGATTAAGAATACTGATCAGCGATACGGATTTGATATTTTTGGAACATCATGATGTCTTGCCGGCATCATTGAAAACTGTTGACCGCTTCTCTCTTGCAGGAAACAAGCCTATGTTTTTGTATACTATGATTGTCTTTTTGAATTTGGTGCTAATACTGTTATATGGAATAGGTCTTTGGATTATGGACGCGGATGTTCTATAATGGACGACGGCTGGATTATGAATGACGGACTAGATGCTTGTAACTTGCTATATGTAGCACAATATTGTCTTATCAGGGCTTCTAGATCCAAGTTCACTCCATTCACTCTGTCAAAATTTGAATAGCAGCCCTATTTGCTTGTGAACACAATATGTGAGGGACAACTTGATCTATTCTTGATACATGTAGTTCATACAGTGTTAACATACATGTCAGTCTCCACCTTTATACAAAGTTCACTCTAGCACCTTGTAGAGATAATTTTAGTAGTGATGGTGGACCTACTAGCTAGCTTGTTAGACTGAAATTGTTATTAAAACCACATAAATTTGCAGGATTACACTTCAAGTTATTTAACATAGCATGAATAGTTGTACATCGCTTCAATACATGCGATACATTTGTTGATTTATAGTTGTTTTATCGTACTGCAGATTTAAGTCATGGTGTCAGTGGTAGACCAGATTTGATATGTCTTAATTGAGGGAATATGAGGGAATATGAGATACATATAAGCCATGCATTCACTGAACATTGTTAATACACGTGAAAGCAACTTACATTGTACATGTGTACATGAACCTGTTTTCATACATTCTGAGTGAATATAATCTTGACATGTGTCATCCTGACATCTGTATTATCCCAATGTTACTGCCCGTGAACATGATTAACATGTATTTGTAAGCTCACTGATTTATTCATAAGTGTGAGATTAGCTATTTTAGTGATTCCCTCTTTTCTCTTGGTTCTGTCCTGTCAATATCCCATGGCCATCATTGTCATGAATATACATTACATGTACATGATACGTCTAATTCAAAGCAAGTATGTCCCACTTGGTTTGTCACTAATTAACCCTTGTCAGTTGTTTAATTTCAGTTCATTAATGTTTGATAGGTTACTTCTAAATGCTATATGGATGAAAAACTACTGATGTGTGCATAGGCCATGGTAGCCTCAGCCTGTTCATAGGCATGGTGCAACCATGCTGAAATGAGGCATTGGTTCCATTGGTTCCTGTACAGCCTTCACAAGGGCATGCTAGCATTGCCCCAGCCTTCACAAGGGCATGCTAGCATTGTCCCAGCCTTCACAAGGGCATGCTAGCATTGCCCCAGCCTTCACAAGGGCATGCTAGCATTGTCCCAGCATGGTACATGTACATTGTAGCTACAGCCTGTACATACAGCGAAGGGTAGCTGGGTTGTACAAAGGCAAAGATGTTGGATTCCATGTTTTGTTGTATGAACAAATATGTTTGGGCTCTATTATAAATTACAGTATTTTCCTATCCATGGACTTTTTATACTCCTATACATGTATTTGTGCAATTCCATCAGTACTTGATGAAAGACAACTACAAAGGAATTTTGTACTGGGCAAATATGAATTTTGTGTACCAGTACAGAGAAGTTTCCAAGGTTTTTTCCCTTCAACCATATTTGAAACAGATTAGAACATGTATATTATACAATGCCGGAAGTTCCTGTGTGTGTACTTCAGTACTTTCAGTTATTTTACACGCCATTATTTCAGGAAATCAAGTTTCATTCAGTCATCCCATCTCGGGACACTTTTTTTTGCCCCCCACCGGATACCAGAGGGGGAATAAGGGATTTGCTCCATCCATCCTTCCATCATTTCATCACACTTTCCTTGTGACTGCAATAACTCAAATACTATTTGCCCAATTGACATCAATCTTGGATAGTGGGTTGGTATGAGAGAGGATGGCTGGGATTGTTTTTTGGCAACCTGTGTTGTCCAATATGGCTGCCATGACTGCCGACACTATGACCCTATTCAGAGAGGTATGAGAGAGAGAATGGCTGGGATTGTTTTTTAGAAACCTGCGTTCTGGACCCTTTTCAGCCATGTTACATGCACCTAAGCTTGTGACGGCAATAACTCGAAAACAATTTGTCCGATTGACATCAGACTTGGGTAGTGGGTTGGTATGAGTGAGAGGATGGCTGGGACTGTTTTTTTGCAATCTGCGTTATCCAATATGGCCACCATGGCCTTCATCTCTATTCAGCCATGATAATAAGCTTGTGACAGCAGTAACTCAAAAACTATTTGTCCGATTGAGATCAAAATTGGAAAGTGGGTTAGTATGTGTGGGACGATGACTGGGATTGTTTTTTGGCAACCGATATGACTGCCATGGCCGCCAAGGCATTAACACCTATTTGGTCATAGTACGTACTAAGCTTGTGACTACAATTAACACAATAATGATTAGTCTGATAGACATCAAACTTCTATGGTGGGTTGGTATGAGTGCGAAGTGTGATGAGGGCTAGGCTGGGATTGTATTTTGGCAATGTGAATATTCCAATATGGCTGCCATGACCACCGTGGCCTTGGCCCCTGTTCAGCCATGCTACCTAAGCTTGTGAATGCAATAACTCAAAACAATTTGTCCAATTGACATCAAAGTTGGACAGTGGGTTGGTATTCAGTAAGAGGATGCCAGGATTGTTTTTCGGCAACCTGCATAATCCAATATGGCTGCCATAATAAATAAATAAATTCTCACGACAATTACTAAAAACAATTGACTTCAATCTTGGACAGTGGTTTGATATGAGTGGGATGATGGCTAAGATTGTTTTTCACCCATGCGCATAATCTAATATGGCCACTATGGACTTGATCCCAGATTCAACCATTCAACCGCCGAGTTCTTGACCCTATTCAGCAATGCTACCTAAGCTTGTGACGGTAATAACTCAAAAACAATTTATCCAATTGACATCAGACACTTCCCTTATATGTGTTGTAATTGGATAGTGGGTTGGTATGAGTGAGAGGATGGCTGGACCCATATTGAGCCATGCTACGTGCAAAGCTTGTGACTGTAATAACATCTGTTATAGCATGCATTTCTAGCAGGGCTGCAGTACATGCTGGGATGCAGCATGATGAAAGTTCTGTCCGAGTCAATCCAGCATGAGTACAGCATCCATTTTCAGCATGGTTACAGTACATGCTGGGAAGCAGCTTGGCTTACATGTTGTCAAAGTGGTTCCAGCATGGAATTTCAGCATGCTGTAAGACAGCATGATCCCAGCATGAATAAAGCTCGTGTTGCAATTCCGATAGGACTCTCTTGGTGAACTCTCTTTGTCTTTGAGGTATTAAGGCTCACTACCTTTGAAATGTGAAGAGAGTTATTGAGTTACATGTACTATTTGATTCATCGTCATAGTATACATATTTCTTGGACATGTACATGGTGTACATGTAAAGTATTTTATGATTATTTATATGCATATTATGAATGATACATGTAATATACATACATGTATGTCTTGAAACACGCACATCATCCTTTTTTATCAAAAAAAAATCAGCAAACTTATCTCCCTTGATCAAAACGAGCATTCACATTTATCAACCTGGTATTGTGGTGATGTTGGCCTGAGTGTTCAAAAGGGTTGTTATATGTAAATGTAGTGTTCGGATATTATGACACACTATGACTTAAAGTGTAACTGTGGTACTTTTGCAAGTTTATGTCATATTCAATATAATCTAATAAATAATAGGATTTATACCCTTCTTGTTTGACGACTTAACAGCATAGCACTGCAAACATGTCGGAACTTGTGATGCTATTATGGAGTAATTACCAACATCACAAATATTCCATTCTATGCATTGCCGCTACGTCCCACTGACAGTGCAGGACAATCAAAGTATGACGTCATCAACATCATCTCTGATGTCAATGGGGGCAGTACAGACTTCTCTACTACTGTAGAAAGCCGGTTTTAAATCCTCTGAGACAAAATATGAGTGAAATGTTGGGGAACAAATTTCCAGCCAACACCAATGGGACTACTAAATGTACCATCATGACGAAGCTGGGAATTCCTCCACCATGCCAAGAGTTACGACACCGATTGAGTACTTTACGTCTGTCTGCACAGGTTCCAGTGTCCACATCAACAAGTCAAGCCCAGATGTTACCTAACTACCTGAATGGCATTCAACATCCAGCGTATGATGTCACTTCCTGCTTGGGGTATCAGGCGCAACAATCCTATGAAGTTCAACAAATGAGTGCAGTGCAGGCAATGGTTATGAATAGTACACCACAACTCGCTCATGGCTATGCTTGTTAGGCCGTGATTATGGCAGACATGGTCGATGTCCAACCACAGTGATATCCGGACCTGCATACCATGACCTACCATGCCAGCTCAAGTTCCAGTCAGGGTTGCTTGCCCTGGAGAACAAGTTCCACATCCAGCTGTATGTGCTGATCAATGTGCTTAGACAATCCTTCCGGTTTGCCCCCAGATTCAGTGGCTCCCACCCAGTGTATTAGCCAGAAATTGGAAACTGGGAGTGCAAGAGAAATTTTAGGGAGTGCAAGTCAGTGTCCCAGCAATTGAGCCGCGCGTAGCGCGCTGAACAACTAGGCGGCCAAAGACCCTTAGATGCTCAGATATGCTATCAGAGCCATTTCCCAGCACCTGAGAGTCCCAAGATCAAGGTTGACTTTCATCCTTTAAAATAAAATAAAATATCATTTATGCACATTCAAAAAAAAAATTGTGTAAATTTTTATTTTTTATAATAAGTGGGGGGGGGGAGGGGGGCTATAATTTTTTTTGTGATAGGGTCTGGATCGCAAATTGTCCGTAGACCTGGCCCCGAAAATGTGAAAAAAGAAGAAAAACTTCTTTGATCAAATTCAGAAAATTATGTTAAAAAATTAAGTTTGGACAGCGATTGTGATTATTTCGCTATTTATAAAATAATATCAATCTCTTGAAATTTTTAGTTACTTTATTCTCATGTTTGAAAACTTATCACAATTAAAACAGCTCTCTTTTACAAGAGCTGTGAAACAACCCTGTGCTGTGAAATTGTAATATGGAACTATGAAAGATGTTTAAATTCAGTTTTACCGGGACTCTTATTCAGTTTTGAGTTTTTCTTTAAAATGTATTTACAAATTACAACTCTTGTCCATGTACAATTTAATTTTATCTTATCAATTCAAAGAGTTCTATTTAACTATGCTACACTTTCTTTGATTTTACAAAGTAATTCATCTTCCAAGATAGATTGATCTTCTCAGGTTAATTAAATTTGAAGTTAAACTTGTCCTAGTTAATTAAATTTAAATTTAAACTTGTCCTAGTCTTAGTCCAAAACTGATGGGAATCTTTACTGCAAATGTTCTTTATTATTTAAATTCAACATAGTAAATGATCATTTGATTATTTATTTATTGATTCTTTTCTACAGAAAAGAGACTTAATGTATTAGCAAATGTTGTTACTTTACCATCAGAAAGAAATGTGTAATCTTCCGTTGATCCATTTTAATCTTGCGCAAAATATTTTTTCCCGCGATTATGACTTGTATGTTTGATCTAGACACAAACGAATTACCTCCCCTCATTATTCGCCTATTTTAGTATTGAAGGGCAAGTAACTCCACCAAGGACAAGTAACTCCGCCGTATGCGCACTAAAATGCGCAGTAGAACCCGGAAATAAAAATGGCAGACTACAGGAATCAACACTCGGCTTTCGAGGCCTAAATTCAGAAAAATGAAAGGTACTATCAATGTTTTATTTTGTTTTAGTGTGAGGCACAATCAAACAAATAAACCAGTGGCGATCCTGCGCGAAAACATGGCCGTCAATGCTTGTATCCAACTCGTGGTCACGAAAATTACCCGTGTTTTCTTTTTTTGGCCGTGTAAATCACGGCTGCACAGCTCGCTAGCTAATACACTGCTCTCACCTACTACTTCCAGTATGGGGTACCCTCCACAGCGGGCACAACTTCCAGTAGTATTTGATAAACCATTGTGGACCAGCATTCAGTGGAATTAAATCATTATAGGCAGCTGTTGGTTCCGGGTGCGAGACCACTTGTCGTTAATGTTCAACCAACAGCTTCTGGCTACGATCATGCCTTCTGTTCCCTTGGATTTGGCATCACCTCATTCACTTATTGCACGCTCAATCAGCAATATAGTGATGTTATTTTCCAGAGTGGATGAACACTCAGCAGAGGACGTAAAAGAAAGTAAGTTGTTTACAGAGATGCTGGATGGACTCTGTAGGATGTTTCCTGAGATTCTTTGTCAACGTCCTCCAGCAAAGCTGGAATGAATACCATGTTAGTAGTTCCAGTTTCCTATGACAGAGCTACTTCATCACTGCCACCATCGACAGCCATTCACCATGTAAATGCCATCTTTAATACTGTCAACTATCACTGTATGACCAGAACATGTATCAGAAGTATAAGCTGCCATCGACAAACTAGTTCAGGAGCATGCAGCAATGGAATTACCACTGACCAACCTTACCCCCGAGTTCTACTCTCAGGTCTTTCTCATACCGAAGAAGGACACCAAGGAGATGTGCCTGGCCATAAAACTGTGCAAACTCAAGAAGGATTTCCTGGAGTCGCCTCCATAGTCCTTCCATTCCATAAGCCTAGATCTGGTGAATGGATGAGTTCATTGGACCTATGGGATGCATACCTTCACATCCCTATACAGCCGGCCTTTCCCAAGTACCTCCCATTTATGGTTGGCCTTTGATGAGTCCAAATTCAGGTACTTCTATTTGGCCTATCCACTTCCCTTGGGTCTTGCCAGTAGCCAATTTCCCACACAGCAGAGATTTGAACTACCACTCCTGCCTGGACGATTCAATAATTTGCAATATGGGCAGAGAACAGATTCATATCGATACGGAGTTTGTTACCAAATTCTCATATCATTGGGTTATCTCCCCCACGAGAACAAGTCCGACTTGGTGCCGGCACAACAACTCATCTTCCTAGGCATAGCCTACAATATTTTACAGGCTCAGGCGCACACTCAAGAAGACCGATGGAGGAAGATTAGTGCACAAATACCAGTATTTTTGCAGTTCCCCTTCCAGAAACTCTACAGTTTTCAGCCATATCAGGTCAACTGAATTCTGTCCAAGATGTCACCCATGAGGCCGGCTGCATCTACGAACCTTAACGGTTTACCTCAACAAAGTATGGGTCAACATTCATCGGAATCCATCGATCCCTGACCCGAAATGTGTGAAACATCTTCTAACATGGTGGCTCGACCCCTCAACTTGATGCCTGGTGTAACCCTTCTTCCATTTCGTCCTGTTCAACAGCTGTTCACAGATGCTTCGTTGGAGGGATGGGGAGCCCATCTCGATTATATATCGATATCCAGCTCCTGAACTTCCACAGAGACTACACATTAATCATGCCATCCAAACATTGTTACCTCATCTGCCAGACCAGTTCTGCTACTAGCGACGGCCATACTTTCAGAAACAAGGGGGGACTTGCTCACTCCAGCTGTTAGTTCAAGCAGAGTTGTTCTTCGATCTTTGTTGGATTTGCAACATTTCCATTCAGGCACGCCATATACATGTACCGAGATGCCTGAATGTCTTAGCAGATGCTGTGTCCAGACAGAATCGAATTCCCTCCACGGAATGGCAACTACATCTGGAGATTATGACCCAGACACCATTAGCAGATCTGTTCACGACCCGGCTGAACAATGAACTTCTGGTATAGGGCGATTCCACGACAGAGAGTGAAAGTTGCTCAAATTTCAAACTGCTAGGATTGGAACATCTGTTGATTTTTTGTATCAACCAGTGCCTGAACTAAGACAAAATGAAGTTTTTGTCATTGACTGGTCCACATTCTAGAAAAAAATACCATTAAAATACCTAGCAAACTCGGACAGCCATAAAATGTGATTTTCTAGTAGGCCTCAAATTAAGATGTAAAATCTGAAGTATTCATCTCAGTTTGGTTATATCTGATGTTAGTAACTAATAACCATGTATTCTAACATGCAAACTTGCCAAATTTGTGAAGTTGGCAAGACTATGTCATTTTCACTCAATATTCAATCCGATTATCGCAATGTAACTTACGTGACAAATTTTCATGGGTCATTTTGTCAAGAGATAATATAGGCAATAGATATAAAAAAACTCTTCCCTCAATGAAACTACCTTATGTCCACTAGAAACATCCACCTCTTAACTTGGTAAAAAACAAATAGTTGAATAGAAATTTAGGCGAGTGAAGTTGTGTAACTTACGTGACATGTCACGTAAGTTACAAAAATTGTCACGTAAGTTACATATACAAAACCATGTAAACTAGGAATAATTTTTTTGTCAAAAGCAAATCCAATTATTAAGTATTTCTAACTTTGTTACCACTAAAAGTATACTATTAGGATATCCTAAACTGTCCTCGCAGACAAGTACAGGGTCCAGTCCCATAAATAATTCCAATGTTTTCACTGAAAATATGGTAATGAGTTTGGTAATTAAATAGAAAATAATGAACAGTTAAGTATCCCAGAAATTGTTCTTCCTGTATATTTACATCATATTATTCAATTTCTAAACATTTCTGCAAGTATTTCCTGAATAAATAGTCCAGAAACCCATCCCATGTAACTTACGTGACGCACATTTGTAACTTACGTGACACTGGTTAACAATCTTTATAACCCTTGTGGTGAAATATGGCAAAGTGACTGATGGCAACTATACTCATACCTACTAATTCATTGTTCAAGCTATCGCTATAGGTGAGAACTTTTAAGATTCTTCCATCCAAATCAGAGAATTTTTAACATACGTCAAATGACCCAAAACTACCCTAATTCTCTGAGTAACTTATGTGACACTTTTTTAATTAAGCCCAGATGCTAATTAGTTTCACTGAAATTAATCAAAAACCCATTCAAATTATAAGAAATACTTTTATTTAAGTGATTTGTGTTGTTATTGGTGTAGTCATGGCTGTTAATTTTGTCAAATGTTACAAATACATCCCCATCGGGAATGAAAATGTAACTTACGTGACATGGAATCGCCCTATATGTGTCTCCTGTCCTGGATCCAGCAGTAAAGGGAGTTGATGCACTGTCGCTAGATTGATTGGGAATGGTAACCTATGCATTTCCATCCCCAGCCATCATACCCAGATTTCTGCAGAAGATTCACACACATATGTGTGTGATCTATCTGGTAGTCCCATGGTGGCCAGTGCTCCATGGTTCCTGGTGGACCATCCCCAGAAACTTTCGGCATGGAATAAAACCGTTACATCAGCCGGGGATGTCCATTTACTACCAACAGATACAGGTATACAACCTCCATGTATGCAGGTGCTCCACGATCAGCTCATTAAGGCAGGCTTTTTGTGACAGAGCAACAGAAAGAATCCAAGTGGGCGGTATTCCAGCAGTGGTGTGCCACTAAACAGGTTGGGCCAAGCTCTGCCCTTGTTCAGCTTATAGCTGCATGAGACTTTAGGGAGCTTCTTCAAATTGGGGCATACTAGGAACTGGCATAAGGCATTCCAAACAGAGTGGCATGGGGCGCCGTGTTGGGACTCCTAGGAACTCCTTGCCAAACAGTTTGGACCTCTGCAGACAAAGGATGGCTTATGCCATACCATGCAGCGGCATGGGGGAATGGCCTATGCCACTCCAACTGGAACTCTAATCCATCCAGATCAGAACACCAAACTGGGCATGGTGTATCCCATTTGAATAACCGGCATATGCCATCCCTACCAGGCAACTCAGTTCCTAATTTCAAGAAGCTCCCTTATGCTTACTGCAGGAAATGGGTTTGGCTCTGGGGATTGTTGAGGGCTATCATTCAGCTTTCTCCACATAGATGTATCCAGGAAGGTTTTTATACGGGTATACTGGTATGGGCACCCTAATTCTCATGCCCAAATCAAAGAGAAATATTTTCTAAAAACATGCTGCAAATTCATTCTTTACTGTGTAGAAATGTTACATAATGCTTTGGTTGATATCTTTCCAACTCAGCAGGGCTCGAAAATTGAAATTTTAGTTAATATCCATTTGATCTTGTCGCCAGCTGCAGAGAGTGAAGTCCTGTCACTCGCCAATACCAGCTGTTACAATGGCTTGCTGACCAGTGTTATATTTCTCCCTTTCCCCACGTACTTATTTCCGTGTTAAAGTTAGGTAAATATGTTTTGTTTCATGGAATGTAACGCACTGTGAAGAGTGCAATGAATGTGTAGCCTACCTTACTTTGTCTTAGTTGACCTGGGGGACTTTTGCAAAAGGGAACACAAAACTGCACTCACGACAATATACCAACATTCAGGAGATCTAAAACTGGTTCTTGCAATCTGCATCAATGAATTCCACAACCAAGATTAAAGTTATAATAAGGAACAAGCCAGTTAAAACGTTAGGATTTTTTCCAATGTACATTTCGTCAATTTTTGCATAAATGCGGGAGGGGAAGTTCTTCATGAACATCTTTATTATTACAATATTGCCCCATATCCCATCATTCTAGAATTCTTCCAATGGAAAGAACTCTTGAAGAATTTCGTCAAAAACAATATATTTATTATAAGTATAGTACATGGTAGCGTAAGGTGACAACAACATCGATTATTCAGCATTGCTTTATTGAGAACAACATCGACTAATCAGCATTGTTTTATTGATTTGAGGCAGTCCTGTGGCTTCAATTGTCTGCCCGCTACTGTCACAAGAGCATGGGGGCGATTACAGTCCGCTGTACACCGGTAATGCTTCAATCACAGACGCGGGCAATGGCACCTTCCTGACCAAGTTCTCATCAAGAGATTTCAAACAACAACACATAAGACACGGACAACATTTATCGTAGGCGAGCACATGGCGATTAACTAATGGGTCGGCACAAATATCTATATTTCGATCACCACAAAGTGAATGAATTAAAATATTATTCGCCAAGGGCCTTTTTTTGATCGCCAGTGGCAATCAACGAGTGTATTTTTCGAGCACTGTAACTAACCGCTATCGTAACTTCTGAGTCCGATACACATCTTCGAACACGTGTTGCTGGCCATGCATTATGCATTACATACTTTAAATGACATTGTGTTGAGCCCCCTCTAGTAGGCAATGATCGCTGTGCTACGGTGGTTTTCGCTGTTCTACCTACAGCAATCAAAAACTGATGTGTGGGGGAAGCCCAGGATTATGGGAGAAAAGAAAAATATGCACCCTGGAACTGATTAAAGCACTGAAATTGTATTTTCGCTGACCCAACAAATTTTATAGATGGAATGCTGACTTCTATCATTGCCAACAGAATTTACAGGAATTATTTCACATAGTTTTTTGACTAATGAATACAGAATGACGTATTATTTCACTTTTTTTCGTCGGACAATTTTGATCGGTAATTAATGCAATCACTGACCGTTATTTCCAACCCTGATTTAAGTGCAGCAGAAACAATAACAACATCAAATTTACATGCAACAACAACAACAACAACGTCAAATACGACCGGTGTCCCCCAAATATCTTTGGACACATCCATGCTCCAGAGTTATTGAACTTTCAGCTGGCATTAATCCAGCATTAGAGAGCTATTCTAACAGCACTGATCAAGTCTATTAAGATTCACTGCTCCTAGAATTTTGAAGTGGGACTTAGCTCTCGTTCTTTGGAAGTTTTCGGAGCCGCCGTCTGAACCAATCACCTCAGTGGATCTAAAGTTCTTGTCGTATAAGACAGCATTTTTAATCACTTTGGCAGTGGCAGCGAGGGTCTCTGAGATCCATGCTCTTAAATATATATAGTCCACATTGGAGCACTGCAGTTCTAGTCACATTGTCTGCTTTTGTGGCAAAGAATCGGGCTCTTCATAATACGTATTCGATAAGGAGTTCTCGATTCCTGCTTTGTCTAATTTCTCGTCCTGCTCGGGCTTCCAAAATAATTAGGCTGGATTAACATGGAGTATCACTGAGGCAGACATCGCTGGTTAAGGCGTCCATGCACGAGATCCGGACGCTGGTGGCGTCCTGGCCTCTATGGACCAATATATAGATCAGTGTCTGAAATAATGAAGGCCAAGCTGCTTCTGGCATTCAAAGACAACCTTTGCGTTATACTAGCTCCATGATATGATGCTGGTCAAAGACGATCCCTATACTCATTGGGTCCTGTTGTAACCGCTTAACAAGTGGTCAGGGCACCAAGATCGACAAGACAGTAAGAAACAGATGATAACTCCATGTATTTACCATATGCTATCTCCAATGAAATATGGGGAATACCAAAGATTTTTCTTTGAATGGTCTTTGCCCTACTTGGATTTGTGCATCATTTGGGAAACCAATCTGATCTCTGTCTCCTGTTCATGATGCTACCATTCTCATTGTGTCGCTCTTCATCCCTTCATTCCTTGTGTGGCATTATATGCAATGGTACGTAAAGGTCAGTTTTTCAGCATAAAAAGTATGAAAAATTTATAATTATTTTCACATTTTTGAACAAACACTTACTGTCACATACTAGCGATGGTTCAACCAGCCTCCCCGTCTGGGATTATCTTAAATTTTAAGCTAGAGAGGAAGTTTCTTGCATGATGGGATTGGGGCATGGGCAGTGAGAGAGACAATACAATTTAGTAGGGTTTTTTTCACTTGGTAACAAGTACTAAGCACTTATGCAATGGTACGTGAATGTAAGTTTTTGCTTAAAATGTGAAAATTTATTATAAATTCTGCATCTTTTGGCCTTGTAATAAATTTGAATTAATTCATCAGTTCTGGAACCAGTTACAGTACCCTGTTTTGATGTAGCAGTTTATCATGTTTCAGTTGAATTCTGGGAAGCTATATATGCTTGATTTGATCGCCTAATGAATCGAGATGAAAATCATTCATTCTCTTATCATCACAGCTGAATAAACTTGAACAATGGAACATTCACCTTAAAATGTTCTGCAGTCTATGACAACAGGAGGAATCCTACTGAAGATAAAGATGTAGCCTGTAGATAGCAGTTATCTACATGTAGGATATATATTATACATACAAAACTTGTTACACTAGTCATGCTAGTGTGAGAATGACTAATCTCCATTTGAAGTGTGTGATTGTTGAGTTTGGTGAGCGGTTCAAAGCTTCATTGAGTCAGCAAGTGTTTTAGCGATTGTTTCGCTGAGAACACTTTAAACACTCATTGTTGAGAGAGAGAGAGAGTGAGAGAGAGAGGATGAGACAGAGAGAGAGAGATAGAGAGAGAGAGAATAGAGAGAGAGAGAGAATAGAGAGAGAGAGGATGAGACAGAGAGAGAGAATAGAGAGAGAGAGAGAATAGAGAGAGAGAGGATGAGACAGAGAGTGAGAGATAGAGAGAGAGCTTTTAGGTCACTGTAAATGTTATAGTTGTATCATCACATTATAAATATTTCTTCATATCTCCACAAAGCATGCACTAACTCACTTGCAAAAGTAAATAGGTACACTACTGCTTCACATGCAAGCCAGGCAACACTTATTCTGGTGGGAGGTGAACAGAAATTCAGCCGCACCAAGATGGAAACTGATTTGAAACACATTGTCCATTGATTTATGTGTTGATTTATTTGTCCATTCCAATATCCCTGACAAAATGGCAAGTGTCAGACAATGAACTATCATGAGATAGCCACAATTGTTAATGATCTTTATAGAGACCATGGTAGACCATGGGTAACTGTGGTCAACCAGGTTTTGTTTTATGGCGCCATGGTCAGTGATCGGCATGGTTGGAAAAACCCATGATCTACCATGGTTGACCAAGGTCTAAAGACCATTAACTACCATGACAGCACAAACCATGGTTGACGTCCATTGCCAAAACATTTAACATAATAATCCATGGTTCACCATTAACCCTATTATCCCATTAACTGAATCTATCACTTTTCCTGGTACAGTCACTGAACTAATGGACCAACCAAATCCCCTGTTTCATGTTTGAAAATAATGGACCAACAAATCACACATGCTTGCATCTCTCATAAGTGCAGATGCACTGGTGGACCATCAAATCAATTTGCAAATGTAACAGGTGAACCAGGCTTATTTAAGGTTTTTGTTTCAAGTAACCTTGCCTTCCCAAAATACTTGGTCAATTTCAGAGTAGGTTTTATGGGTTTTTTAAATTTTTTATTATTATTTATTTATTTTTATTTTTTTTGCTCAGAATTGAAATAACTTTCCTATAACTTTTTTATATGAATGCACAGTAGATAAAAGTAAATCCAGCTATACAAGACTATTTTTTAAATCAAGTGCAAAAAATTTTAATCTTTCCTTAGAAAGCTCATCATTACTTATGATATGCTGAAATAAATTAACCTCCCTAGTGACCTACCTTCCCACACTTTGATGGAACCTGTTACCTGAAACACCCATTGGCCTGAAAGATGCTGCATGCAGAGTCGAAATATGTCCGAGCCAAACATGCTAGTTTCTATATCTTTTTGTTTTACTCACAATTAATTGACCTGACCTTAGTAGACTAGTAATTTTCAGGATATAATTTCAGTGGAGAAGTCTGAATTGATTGAGATGGTGCCTCAGTGCTGTGTTACAGATGATTAAGTTTAGTTCAGCAGAGTAAAGTTCCCATAATTCTCCTGTTTGCCTGTTGGAGGCATTCAAGGTTTACTTGCCAGTAGGAAGGAATAGTATATGAGAAACTGCAGTAGTCCTTCAGCAAATTTACTAGCCTTGGGAAGATCGACTAAACTGATTAACTAATCAAATCACTTGTTTTCTTATTTTTCAGGTTGAGACAACACCCAGCAGCTCACAATCCAAACCAAAGAAGAAAACACCCCTAAGACCAACAGGTAATTAAATTATAGATGTGAATTTAAAAAAATCATTTTCAAATTAAAGGTATTGCTCAATGATTATGATTGGCTTCTTAGTAGCCTGTGACTAGCCTACTGATGGTATTTCTTACTTTACATATCCCCCCATATTGATAACTGTATCAGTATCTGGGGTAATTGTTCGATCCAACTGCTGAACAGGATACATAAACTGCAGAAGACTGCAGCACATTTGATCTTAAAACAAAACATACTCCTTCTGCTCAACTTTTTAACATGCTACAGTGGTAAACAGTATTTAATTTGGTTAAACTCAATAAAGGTGTAACTGTATACAAACCACTCAATGGGTATTACCCAGATTACATGAAAAATCTATTCACTGAAAACATTGGTCAAAGAACCCTGAGATCTTCTGCTACAAACACTCTCAAAGTTTCCTTCCCCCAAACTGAGCTGTTTAAGAAAAGCCTAATATATTCAGGACCGGTCCTGTGCAATTCCCTTCCTCTGTTCAGAGCTTTAAAACCTTGTTTGTGCAACAATTATCTTCTTAAATCCCTAGATTGCATAATTATGCTCCTTTGCCTGTATTGCGTTCACAGTGATGCATACCAAATTGTATAGGAATATAGTTTTCTATTGTCGATATGAATGTAATCCTTTTTGCTTCCATTTGAGTGTGATATGAATGCCAGGTTGAATCCGCCAATGGTGACAGGCTATTGATAATCCAGTTTGAATCCACCAATGGTGACAGGCTATTGATAATCCAGGTTGAATCCACCAATGGTGACAGGCTATTGACAATCCAGGTTGAATCCACCAATGGTGACAGGTTACTGATAATCCAGGTTGAATCCACCAATGGTGACAGGCTATTGATAATCCAGGTTGAATCCACCAATGATGGCAGGCTATTGATAATCCAGGTTGAATCCACCAATGGTGACAGGCTATTGATAACCCAGGTTGAATCCACCAATGGTGACAGGCTATTGATGACCCAGGTTGAATCCGCCAATGGTGACAGGCTATTGATAATCCAGGTTCTCCGACCCCTCATGTAAGACCCCTCTCCCTAACACAAAATTCAACAAACACTTTTTTGTGGTGGTGTCGTACGGTACAGCACGCAGGCTGTGCAACCCATATATCTTAATATTGGGTATATCCGGTTTCAGTGCTTCAAAAATACTTCTCATAACCGACTGTAAGACATTGGCTTATCTGTTTCCATAAGTTAACACGAAGCACCTTTAGTCATGTTTGAACCGTGATGTTTGAACATTCTATCTTGTACGTCATTTATTGCTGCCGCAGAGGGACCAACAGCACGCAGGCTGTGCAACCCATATATCTTAATATTGGGTACATGCAGTTTCAATGCTTCAAAAAAATACTTCTTGTAACCGACTGTAAGACATTGGGTTACCTTTTTCCTGAAGTTTATAACACGTAGCACATTTACTCACGTTTCTAAAAATGAATACCTCCGAATCTTGGGCTATACACGCCATAATTTCAAACAGCCTATTTACAGGACATAATTTCTTACCAGTCTTGGCAATAACTAGCCAAACTCCATCTCTATGCACATCAGTCTCTTGATTTTTCAATAAAAATCGACATATAAGCTGAATAGAGTATAATATCACATCTTCGAATGTACAACCGTTCTGCTGATCTACAAAATCCAGCATAGGCAAGCAAGCACATTGTAAATACTCTGTAACTTATTACCTTTCCCATTCGTGCTTCAAACATTTTCGTGAGAATTCCCACATTCACGGGCTTTTTTTATTTTTTTTTTTTTATTTTTCACAACAGATTTACAATATTTACGTTTTGCTGCTTTTAAGACATTTTAACCATTGTATTTTCTGTAGGATTCGCCACCCCTGTCATTACATGCAAAAAATCTGATGCTAAAGAAAGCATTTTCGATAGTGGCAGAAGACTGATAATTGGCTGTTAGCAATAAGATAAACAGCGATATTCAATATCGTGTATAAACCGATTGACGGCTGACGTTGTGCCATGCATCGGCCCCAGACTTTGAAAGCCATACTTTACAAATGGTGAAAATCATCCAGTGAAAATATCTCTTTGCCCGGATATGACAAAGGCTTATTGATCGAAGATTTTAACAAAACTCCAAAAAAATATTCTCTGACATTTCAGATATCTCAGTCATAATTAAATATCACTCAGTGTTATATACGGGACACAGATCCGATCCCGTTCGCCCTATTATCAAGCACGCACAGCATATAACCATGAAAGGGTACAAGGTCTGAGCGCTTAATATACAGTAAATTAACTGATTCCAAATTGAATCCGCATTAGCAAATCAACACATATAAAAAAAAAAAGTCTCTGATCCACTTATGTTCGGTTACCGCATTGCTTTAACAATTCGCCGTTTACTTAGCTTTTTCTTCTTGATAGGTGTAGTCAACAAGATCTTAGTAGCCTCAATTATGTTCTAATTCGTTGCACTCAAATGAACAAATCATTTATCATTTCCACAAACACTCTCATCTTTCTCAACTATTTATTCATAACTAGAGTAGCCAGAGCCTTGAAGTCCGGTCTCGCATACCGAGACACAATGGATGTTGGGAAATACGATTGGAATCCGAAAATTGAAAACCCTATGGAGTAACTTTCATCGATACCGGACGCCGCCCAGGAAAAAACAGAGATAAAATAGCGTGTAAAAGCTCTGAAAACCTGTGTCCGTAGCAGTGCGTCAAGCATCTCCAGCCAATGTGACGGAACTCCACCCCTCCATGCATACAATCTACATGCATAATGCAATTTCTTTTATATATAAATCATCCGTGACAACCACTGTGACAATGCAACCCATGCCAGCGTCCTCCAATGCGCTATACCATTGTGACGGGACAGAGACAGCCCCTGCTTCAAATACATACATCAACATTGTTATAAGTGAAAAATGGGTCTACACTTTATGGACCCAGCATACGGATGACATGCTCAAACAACATGAATGCCCCAGTCACCACTCAGATTCTTCATTTTCTTAATCAGCTTAATAATCAGCTTCTTCATTTTCCAAGCGTGGTATCATTGAACTTCCAAATGAACGTTCTGTTGTAAGCATAATTCAAAATAGACATAGAAAGGCATTTTTAGACAACTTTCTGATACTTCCTTTACATATTAAGCTTTCCATATTCTGGTAAACCATTTTAACTCTTTGAGCTCTTAAAATATTTATAAAGCTAAGAAAAACAATGATATGAACTGCCCTCAATTTTCTCTGTGTCAAGCTCCTTACATTTCAATATCAGATTACCGACCAATCATCACCACCTCCTGTGGCTGTCAATATCTTGGCCATTCTTCAATAGCATAGAACGAAGTATAAATGTTTTCCTGAATTTCACAGTAGCGCTGATGCAGCTCAATTCATTTCCATGTGTCATGATATCAAAAAAAATTCATTTTAGTTATGACTGTACAGTTCTCTTAGAACAACATTACTCCATAGGAATTATTCTCATATAAAAATCTCCATTATTCATTGGCCAACATTTAGTGTGCTTTCGGTTCACACTTTATGTAAGAATCATGAGGCAGTGCATACAATAGCCAAGTCCGGGGACAACAATGTGTCCAGACCTGTGCCTTTTCAATGACACAAAGACAAAGGACAATAGTTCCCACATGAAGTATCGACCATGCTTTCCCTTCCAAGATTTAGCTGTAAATGATCACATCTCGACAGGGACAATAGTAGTCAATGGAGACAATGGACAAGTAGGGCTACTGTCAAAATTTCTAATCAAATGATACATTTCAAACACAATGTATGTTTACTCACCCTAGAACGTACGAAGCTAAGTGTATCTACTGCATCTAATACTTACAGTAGCATGAGGTGAATTCTGTTGGGATTGGCCTTAAACATCTTATCAGATACACAATCTTAGCAGTTTCTGAAAATGTAAAATGCATTGACCATATCTACAACACCTGAAGTGGACCTGAACTTTTGACTCCTGACGATCAAATATATTACACAATGCAGCGATCATGTAACAAGCACAAAATTCTCATCCGCTCATCTGTCAAACCTCCCTTCATCATACGCTCAAGGGTGGGCGCCCATCTCGCCTTCCAAAACAAGGTCTGGGAAACATCGGCTACCGTCATTAGATATTGTAGCAATGCATTCACGTCCTGCGTAAATGCTTCGTTAAATCTGTAATGAGAGTAAAACATATATTATTATAGAGAAAAATATCATATCCGCAGCTGGCATATTGAAAAAGGGGGTCTATCTCACCATACCAGGTTGCATCGTGAAACGAGCTGCTTGCTCAAGCTCGTATAACAGCTCTGTCATCCGCTCTGGCCATCTTCCGGTCTTCATCGGACCTTTGGCAAGCTCAGTGACCACATAATATTCCGAGATTCTCACCAATCTGAGATGAATCGGGAATTAATCATCTGTTACGATCACATAGCCTCTGTTTCTCTCTGTCGATAAGTCAGTTGCATAATCAACTCGACCGTACTGTAGATCGTACTGATCATGTTGATATGGCTCAAACCACCAATTTCACCGTAAAGTTATGCTGTAATTGTTGCCATCTCTTTTACATGGGAACTCCTAGCCATAGGAACTCATTTTCGAATATTCCGTCTTTCCGTATTGTAGGGCCCACTTTATTTGACCCAGCCCATCCAGTATTTGCAATTTATTTCCTGTATGTTTCCAGAAAAAAATTTGCCTTGATTTTCTGCACCTATTTTGTCGTCTGTGCGAACTCAGCACTTAACTGTCTGATATTTTCCTCCACGGATATCTCTTCTTTGACGAAGCGACTTCTCTTAAAATTTCATCCAATTTAGAACTGATGTTGGTTTTTTCTTCCATATCAGGCTTGGCTAGTATGGCACTTCACAGCTATTGCAGTCCACTTCGAATAATATTTGTGCCAAGCGGTTACGAAAAAAGCTGAGTTAAATTAAGCGTTCGTTGTAGCATCGACGTGTACCGTAGACGAGAATGGTTAAACAGAGACTCTCTCTCCCTTATAAAACACAAGGCGCTCGACTGAACACAGTTGACAGTCGGAGCTATACTCACGTCTTACACCCCATGGAGAAAGAAGTTTCCTTTTAATTCATTCCATTCAACCAAAGGAAACTATATTTGAATCCACCAATGGTGACAGGCTATTGATGACCCAGGTTGAATCCGCCAATGGTGACAGGCTATTGATAATCCAGGTTGAATCCACCAATGGTGACAGGCTATTGATAATCCAGGTTGAATCCACCAATGGTGACAGGCTATTGATAATCCAGGTTGAATCCACCAATGGTGACAGGTTACTGATAATCCAGGTTGAATCCACCAATGGTGACAGGCTATTGATAATCCAGGTTGAATCCACCAATGGGGACAGGCTATTGATGACCCAGGTTGAATCCACCAATGGTGACAGGCTATTGATAATCCAGATTGAATCCATCAATGGTGACAGACTATTGATAATCCAGGTTGAATTTACCAATGGTGACAGGCTATTGATGATCCAGGTTGAATCCACCAATGGTGACAGGCTATTGATGACCCAGGTTGAATCCACCAATGGTGACAGGCTATTGATAATCCAGGTTGAATCCACCAATGGTGACAGGCTATGGATAGTTCAGGTTGAATTCGCCACTGGTGACAGGCTATTGATGATCCAGGTTGAATCCGCCAATGGTGACAGCTAGGCTATTGATAGTTCAGGTTGAATCCACTCAGCATTAAGAGGATAGAACAAGAACTGGTTCGCTCGGTGTCAGTATAACGTGACTGAGTGGGGTGTCATGTCTACATATGGCATGATATTTCAGTGGGACAGCACTATAAAATGGCATCATTTGCTGAAACCCACCAGTCTGAATTGTGAACTTCTTGGCCTGTGGCGATAAATACATGCATATAATTAAAACCTGATCAGTTGTATATATGGTTCCATATGACATGCAATCAAGTTTTTTTATATTTTTTTGATACACTCAGGATGATTGAATAGGTTGACTACCATAAAGGGTAAAGAATGGAACACATCCGTACAATTTACAAAAGATTGATGAAGATGTCTATTATCCTTTCTTTAGTACTCCATGATATACAACAAGGGAGATAAACAGTTTGTGTGACGTTCTAACCAATATACACTATGAAGAAATCAACCATACCTAGGTGTGCTCATTACATTTCTCGTCAGTCGAGTGGCTGCTTGAAGTGAGCTGAGTTCCTTGTAGCAGCTGTATTCTGGAATATGAAAGTATACAATGTAAGAAGCCATTAGAATTGAAGAGAAACAATCATGTGAATTTTTACAATTTGTCTTTGTTAATTTCTGGTTCAACTAAATCTCCATACAGGGTTTCAAATAACAAATAAATGCTTATTAACTACAAATTGTATTCTTAAATTTTTGAAATGAAATAAATGTATGAAATGAAATGTTCTCATTTCTCAAGATGTGGGTAGAAATGTACGATTGAAGTGTGTGAAGATCCTTAGCTTTGGTATATGAATAGTGCAATCAATAGACAAGGAAAATATAACCTGTTATAATGATTGAAAGTCTAATCATAGTTGGTTATACTTTTTCTGATTACAGCTAAAAATAGGTTATGCTAACATTTTATTATCAATATATTTTAGAACATATTTCTTCACCATTTTGTCAAAAATCTGGTATGGAAATATTCTACAATCTTCTGCAAGGAACAAAAATCAATAAATTTTATAAATCAATAAACTGTTCAAAACAACAAGATAATTTTTTTAGAGCTACCATCCCCCCAACCAGTTAAATCCACCTGTTTTGACATGAACAAGAAGTATACAAGCAGTTTTGTGATAAAAATATCTCACCCTCAGGGGATTACCTCCAGGGGTGCATGCCAATCTTCATATGAGGTCCCCAAGCCTGGGGTTTCTAAGCTGACAATTCACACAGCCATAACAATGGCAATTAACCCACACTGCCTTGATGAACCTGGGTAGATCTGAAAGTGATATTGAGACAGAGATATGGATATTTCTTTGTGAAAGCCATGCTGACCCATTAAATTTGACTGCAATTATAAGTACATTATTACAACCTGCAGTCCATATAGCAATATTTATTGAGGCCAGTATCAATTTTTTAATATGCCAAATATGTCAAAGGAAACTTGCTAGGTGATACTCCCGGGTCTACATCACTATTCAGCTCAGTTCTTTACTTATTAAGTTATGAAAAACAGAAAAATTATAGTTATATTTATAATTTACTTACCATATCACTAACTGCACTCATCACCATCTGCAATACAGTTCTGCAAACCTCCATAATTCTAGCTCAACATGAACAAATCCACCTGATTACAGTTGTCAGCCATTTTTACCCCTCGGCCAATTTTGGCCATGGGGTATTGTCGTCGTCTTGTACGTACGTCTGTCCGTACGTCTGTACGTGAGCGAGATAGCCGGAGAACGGTTCCACTGAAGAATTCCAAATTTGGTATGCTTATTTACCTAGTCAAGGACCAGAAGCCTATTTAATTGGGACCTGATTGGGTGAAAACCTTGGCGGCCATCTTTAATTTTATGCGAAATGGATAATGATCCATATCTCGGAAACCATTCAACTGTTCAATACGAAAGTTGGTATACATCATCGATACATCAAGCAACTTTCAATAAATTACCAAACCGGCTTTTCTGATTAGCTGGAAATCCTGGAGGCCATCTTTAATTTATGCGAAATCGATAATGATACATATCTCTGTTACCATTCAGTTGTTTTATATGAAAGTTGGTATACATCATCGATACATCCAGATACTTTGAATCGGGACCTGATTGACCGAAAGCTTTGGCGGCCATCTTTAATTTATGCAAAAACTTTAATGATATATATCTCTGATCCAATTTAAGTGTTCTATACCAAACTTGGTATACAGCATCGATGTATCAACTGACTTGCTATGAATAACCACATCAGTTCCTCTGAGTGGGGAGAAGGATGGTCGGCCATCTTTAATTTATGCAAAATCATTAATGATCTCGTTCTCTGATACCGTTCAAGTGCACGATGTAAAATTTGGTATACATCATCGATGCATCAAGAGACTTACGACAAATGACAGTTCTGGTTTCTCTGATTGGGCGGAAACCTTGGTGGCCATCTTTAATTTATGCAAAATCTTTAATGATGTATATCTCTGATACCATTTCAGTGTTCTATACGAAACTTGGTATACAGCATCAATGTATCAAGAGAAATTTCAATGAATAACCACATCAGTTCCTCTGAGTGGCGAGGAAGGAAGGGTGGCCATCTTTAATTTATGCGAAATCATTAATGATCTCTATCTCTGATACCGTTCAAATGCTCGATGTAAAATTTGGTATACATCATTGATGCATCAAGAAATTTATGTAATGAATACCGGTTTCTCTGATTGGACGGAAATCTTAGGGGTCATTTCTTATTGCAAAATTTTTGATAATCTGTATATTTGTGACTTGACTGCTTGGTGTTCCTGACATGTTGGTTCAAATTGAATACATTATGAATGTACCCAGAGCCGAGGGGTTTTTTGATGCGCAGCTTCGTATTTTGTTGTTGTCGACTGATGGTGGCGCCCCCGGTGTTCAATTAAATTTTCAAGGGCGGATAACTCCACCCATTTTGACGAGACAGTTAAAAGGACAAATTAAGACTATCAGAAACAGAAATTATATATATATTATATTTAAACAAGTGATAATAATGAAGAGGATAATATAAAGTATTCTTCAATGGGCATTTTTTGTTGCTGACATTATGTTATGTTAGAACTAATTCTTTTAAAAATATTTTCCCATTTTGTCCAATTTTACTATAAAATCATGGATTTGGAATGATTATAAGATCTGAATTCAACAAGATTTCTTATCTAATATCATACTGTTTTGATAACACTAATATGTGAGAGACTGATATTATTAATATCTTCATTTTATTCAAATAGAAACCCATGGTACTGATCACTTTAAAAGATCCAAAGTGTTCACAGTTCTGAGTAATATGTCAGTAGTCACATGTGAATATTTTACACAGTTGCAGCTATTTTGAACTGTGAAGTACAAATCTGATGTTTAGTGGTTTCATTGAAATGAGATTTGATATCACTGAGTGAAATCAAATCAGCCAACTTTAAGCTGGGATATTCCCAGAGCTAATTAATATCATTGAAACTTGTATACATGTAGTTATAATGTATAAATTTATTTCCCAAACCTACACCTGCTTTGCTATATGCCTTAATTCCGCCAGGAATATCCCATACAAAGTTAAAACGGAAGTTTAAAACAAAAGTTATCTCCCCCTGGGGAGTTACCTCCCTAGGGAGTTATCTCCCTTTGGGGAGCTCTCTCATCTCAGCCAGGATATATAAGCCAGCCCCCAGTATACACTTTCTCTTTTCTCGTTTGTAACCTCCAGTGGTTACTTCAGGGAGTTCCATACAGCTATTTGTTACCCCTCAGCCCATAGGGCTGTGGGGTCTTGTCGTTGCCATGTACGTACGTCCGTCCGTCCTAGCGTCCGTCCGTCCTAGCGTCCGTCCGTCCGGCGTCCGTCCGTCAACATTTTCTTGTCCGCTAAATATCTGCAGATCTATGAAGTCGGGCCTGACCAAACTTTGGTGAGAGCTTCCTGAATGTTGACAGATGAAATGATTAGATTTTCAGATGGCTATGATGATGTCATGATTTAAAAAAAAAAAATTATTATTTATTGATGGCTTAGCTTCTGCACTGTTATCTATGCCCATCAACATGTTCTTGTCCGCTGAATATCTGCAGATCTATCAAGTCGGGCCTGACCAAACTTTGGTGAGAGCTTCCTGAATGTTGACAGATGAAATGATTAGATTTTCAGATGGCTATGATAATTTCATGATTTTTTATTTTTTTAAATTTTTTAATTTATTGATGGCTTAGCTTTTGCACTGTTACCTATGCCCATCGGGAACCCTTGGTTGCATGTTTCGTTGTGAATTTTGAAGGTTCCCTGATACAAGAAAGCCTGGTCCATTCATGATTCTCATTGAATGAAGGACAACATTTTTCTTAAATTTTGCTATTAAATCATTCTATTCTACATCATATGATTTATTCTAAAACTTTTGCATGAACCATATTTGTGTCCACACATTTAACTGGTACAACATAATGCTTCAATTTTTGTCACCAAACATGTTACTGTACCTTGGAAATTATGTAAAACGAGTGATTAGGAGAGCCCATTTTTAGCCTGACTGTGTGCAATTTTGAATCAGTTTGCATACCTGGAGCTTATGCCCCCCCTTTCCCCCCCCAAAATAATGATAAGGGTGGGCCTGTGTCAATAAGTGTGTTTACTTGTTATCACACTTGTGCAATGCATAAATTGCCACTGATAAAGCTACACTTCCTTGCATGCTGTAATCCCAGCACACCACTCACGTGAAACCGAAGTCTGTTATATACGGTATCCAGGGATTTTTTGCAGGTTCCGATCCCAAACTCCCAGTTCCTTTTGGTAATTCATTATTGAGGGTCCAATTTTTTTAAGTGAATTTCGGCGCAAAGAGCCTGTGATCAATCACAAAACAGAGGTTTATTAACATGAAATTCAATACCCAGCTATGCAATCGGATCGATATTGAGGCTTCCAGAAGCTTTTTCTAGGAGTATTTCCTTCAGAAATCCTTTCAAATTGAACAACAACAACACTTTCGTTTTTTGTTTCATTTGAGTTTTGGGTGCCCATGTTTTCCAAAACTAAACTGGCTCTAGATGCAGCCCTGATCCTACTTGACTAAAAAAAAACAGGCTGAGGGGTCCACGCACCTTTTAGGTGCTTGCCTGCAATTCATGTTGTTGTTAAATTTGCACTCTATTCACGGAAAAGTTTTCCATTATGTCTGAGTATTCTCTCCCAATTGTTTCAAATTCTTGCAGTTTGTGTGGGCGAGTTTCGACTCGTCTAGACGCCCACACACGTTGTTTCGCGTGTAAAGATTTATGCTATCGAAATAACACATGTGCTGAATGTAAATTTTGGGATTTGTGTACTTGGAAAAATTATGCACAAGCACGTAGGTCTTACCTACTGCAGGCTTCTGAAAAGCCCGATCTATCGGAGGTCGATAGACGTATTTTTGAAATTACTTTAGTAAAAGACATCAAAATTAATGAGGATTTCGGAGGTCCCGTTTTGGATATGGCTTCTAAATTGAAAAGTCCGGCACCTTCGTCTGGGTCTGCTAATATCCCGCCTAGTGGCAGGGTTCTACAGGAAGATAGCCAGTGTGTTTTTGAAAGTCTGGCCTCCACTGGTCTGGCATTGTCTGGGAAACCGGTTTCTTTGTTCGGACAGACAAAGACCAGGTCGCGGAGGTCGGAACACTCCATTGTCCCCGACGGACAAAAGAATTTGATCTCTCCGCGTGTCAGCTCTCCGACTCCTTTGTCTATTGGTATTTCACCTGCTGGTGTTCACAATAGCAATAAAAGTCGTTCTGTTTCTCCTTTACGATTTAAATCTGCTTCTGCTGGTTTATCTAAAAAGAAAACAACCTCTCATTCTATGGAAGGGCGTTCGAACTCGTCATTGAATGTTCGCATTACGGATTTACAGCCCCCACTTTCGACGTATGTTGACTCGTCACGTCGTCATTCCCGTGTGTCTGCTCATCGCCCTGATTCATCGCAACGCCGTTCTCGTTCGCCTGTACGTCGTGATCTTCATTCTCCTCGACGTCCTGTTGCGTCATATAATCGGGAGTATGCCTCTATGCGTGGTTCTATTTCACCTATTCGGCGTTCTCGTTCACCGGTTCGTAGATCTCGTTCACCGGTTCGTCTTGGTACTAGTTTACGGCCTTCCCTTTCTCCGGTACGCCGTTCTCGTACTTCTGTTCGACGTGCTCCTACGCCTCCACGCAGTTTACCACGTCGGTCTGTGTCACCTGCCCATCGACGTCGTCAAGTTCGTCATGCGCAGACTCTGTTTCTTGATTATTCTTTTGATCGAAGTTCAACAACTTCTCATCGTCGTCACACCGTGCGTTCATCTCCGGTTTCGAAGTCTTTGTCTGTTGATCAGGATTCCTCTTCCGCGTCGGATGAGTCAGAGGATTCTTCTATGATGCCTTTTTCTGACAAAATGAAAGCGCTTTTGGCACTTGTTCCGGACATGCCTACACCTTCTAAGGAGGTTTCTTTTTCTCGAGTTAAATGTCCGACTGCGGCTTCTGCCGCGTTTACGTCTACATCTGCATCTCGGAAGAAGCCTTTTACCTGCGCTCCGTCCCCAGCATGGGAGTCTAATATTCATTTATTTGAGCGTCAATTGGAAGAGGACAATAAATTTAAAAAGCCTCAGGTTCCGATTCTCCAACTTCATGACAATGTTTTACCGGAGAAATCACCCAAGCTTGATCGGGATTTGAGTCAAGTTTCAAAATCACCCGCTAATGCTGCGATTTCGGTTCCAACCAAGGTTTTCTCTAGCATTATGGATATGTTGCTATCTATTCAACGCACTACATCCTTTGCGGATTGGTTTCTGCTGGCGTCATCTCGGATTTCTTTGGATCCTGCGTTACGATTGAGTGATGGTTCGGCTTCTTTGTCTCCTGGTCGCGTGGCGTATTTGCGTGCCTTCATGGACACTCATCAGAGGTAATCGTCACGTCATTGAGGCAGGTGCCTTTTCTTATGTGTCTCTTCTTAACGCGCAGCGTTCTTCGTTGCTGAAAGGAGTAAAGTCTGACGTTCCATACTTTGTTAAGGACCAACTGCGTCGTCAGCCGTTTTCTTCTAACTGGGTTTTCAACAATGCTATTGAATCTGTCATGCCCGCTATTCGTGAAGAACGGACTTCTCGTTTGATTTCTGCTGTGGCTCGGCGTCCTCCTTTTTCTGGGAATCGGAGATCTTCACGGGGTCGTATTTCCAAACCCACCCAGCGGGAGGAGTTTCCTCAGAGTGATTTTCGTGGCTTCGACAAACCTCCCAAAAGAGGGCGTGGCCGCCGTTCCACTCGTGGGAAATCAGGTTCCAGACGTGGTGGGGCGTCCAACAAATGACTATCCGACTTCCGTAGCCAATCACGTCAAAGACTTTCGACTTCTCGCTTTTCTTCCGTACAGCCATCCGGTCGTGGGCGGACGTCTGCTACAGTTCTGCGGGAATTGGCGGCTTATAACGGACGACGTCTGGATTAAAAGGACCTTGAAGGAGGGGTTCCTGTTCGATTTTCAGTCCCGACCCAGACTTATATCTCGGCCTCGTCCCTCCCGTCTGCCAGTTCCCGCAGGACATGTGGAGATGCTTCTGGCCTCTGTCAACACTCTCATTACCAAAGGTGCTGTCAGGGAGCTACCACAAGAAGAAGACAGCGTTGGATTTTACAGCCACGTGTTCCTGGTGCCGAAAAGAGACTCGGACCAGATGAGGATGGTTATAGACCTCAAAGTGTTGAACAAGTTTCATCTAGTAGCTCCTCCTCATTTCAAGATGGCGTCGGTATCATCGATTCGGGCCCGCCTAAATCATCTGGATTGGCTGGCCTCAATCGATCTACAGGACGCCTACCTCCACATTCCTATTCATCCTCGTCATCGGCGTTTCCTTCGTTTCGTCATCAACGGCCGGCGATACGAGTGGCAAGTCCTTCCGTTCGGAGTCAACGTCGCTCCTTGGCTATTCACCCGTATCACCTCACCAGTCATGGCGTTCCTTCATCTTCGTGGCATTTCCATCGAGATTTATATAGACGATATTCTCATGTGGGCTGCAGACAAGGACAGCCTCAACGCGCAGGTCCGCTTCACACTGCTGGTTTTAAGTCATCTCGGCTTCATTCCGCATCCTCTGAAGTCAGAGTTGGTTCCTGCGCAAATTCGCCGTTACATCGGGGCGGTGTTCGATACTCGTCTACAACTGGTACGCCCTCCAGAGGATCGTTGGACCAAAATTCAGATGCTGATTCAAAGGTTTTTGTCATCAGCCTATCAGACACGTCAACAGTGGCAAAGCCTTCTGGGTTTACTCACTTCTACACAGGATCTTACTCATTTCGGTCGTCTCCAAGTTCGGCCTCTGCAGTACCATCTGTCGCCTTATCTTCGGAGTTCGTCTCTCAATCCTGCTGTTCCGGTATTGACGTCTCTACGTCCACAGCTGATTTGGTGGCAGTCCCGTCACAACGTCATGCAGGGAGTTCCGTTCCAGTTTCCCTCTCCGGATCACCATCTGTACACCGATGCTTCCGAGACCGGTTGGGGAGCCCATCTGGACGACCTGGAGGTCTCCGGCAGATGGTCGACTTTGGATGCCAGACTTCACATCAACCTTCTGGAGATGAAGGCAGTCATCCTGGCAGTTCAACATTGGAGCTGCCGTCTCATGAATTCGTCCCTCCTCATAGCTACGGACAACTCCACGGTCATTGCCCACATCAACAAGATGGGTACCACCCGATCCTACTCAACGTTTCGACTGGTATGGGATCTTTTCGACTGGGCTCTCATTCATCATTGTCATCTCAATGCTCGCCATGTTCCAGGTCGGCTCAATGTCT
>JAVTVY010009002.1:0-47721 GCA_036873755.1 Hanleya hanleyi
GGGGGGGACATGCCCCCGGACTAGCGGCGCTCGCATTAGGAGTTACGCAATATTCTCTATCGAACCTCCCCGTTGCCAAACCAGCCTACGGGCTTGTACTTACATGTATAACCCAGGAAAACACAACATTGGTGGGAATTTGTGTGTACACCTGTGCTCACCACACTGTCATGAGAGCACAATGGTGCCATGATCCAGTCTGTCATGTTAGTCAAATCTAGGAGAGCTGTTAATCGCTCTCCTGGATCGAGAGCTGTTAATCCTTCTCTTGGATTCTTTTCTGCGTTCATGTAAGAAGAGTGATTACTCTCTCCAATATAACTCTTCATTGCATTGGCAAGTTTGAGGAGAGTGATCAAAAGCTCTCCTGCCCTGGAGGAAAATTTAGGAGTTGAGAGTGATGGAGTTGAGAGTGATGGAGTTGAGAGTGATGGAGTTGAGAGTGATGGAGTTGAGAGTGATGGAGTTGAGAGTGATAGAGAGCGAGAGTGATGACTGATGGAGAGAGAATGATGGAGAGTGAGAGTGATGGAGTTGAGAGTGATGGAGTTGAGAGTGATAGAGAGCGAGAGTGATGACTGATGGAGAGAGAATGATGGAGAGTGAGAGTGATGGAGTTGAGAGTGATGGAGTTGAGAGTGATGGAGAGTGAGAGTGATGGAGTTGAGAGTGATGGAGAGTGAGAATGATGGAGTTGAGTGATGGAGAGTAAGAGTGATGGAGTTGAGAGTGATGGAGTTGAGAGTGATGGAGTTGAGAGTGATGGAGTTGAGTGATGGAGAGTGAGAGTGATGGAGAGTGATGACTGATGGAGTTGAGAGTGATGGAGTTGAGAGTGATGGAGAGTGAGAGTGATGGAGTTGAGAGTGATGGAGTTGAGAGTGATGGAGAGTGTCGCTGCGAGAGTGATCACTCTCCTTAACAGCACCAACCTGGCACACATGGGGGATTGATACATGTAGGGTTTCATATTGATGCTGATTTTAGAATAGACAGCAGTTCTGTTTTCACAAATTACAGTGTGAAGTATTCCCCCAAAACTAAAACTTTCCAGGTAGGAATTTGGCATGTAAATGTCAATAGAAAAACCTTCGCAGTTAACCTTAAAATGTTATTGAACAAGTAGTTTTATGGATGCAATTGTAACAATCGTACTGAACTTCATGCTCAGGGGAACTTTAGGTACCCTTGGAACCCAAAAACGTGTTCATTTATCATCGTTTTTTCGTGTATTTGCAGTGGCGGGTAACATTGGAGGAAGTGTGATGGACCACCTTATCGGGATCTACGGCAGCCTTCAGAACATCTCGTTGGCCACGGCGATCATCATATTCTTGGCTGCCTGGATAATCTACAGCCTCTTTCTGAGACCATTTCTCTCACCGCTCAGAAAAGTAGGTCATGGGTCTCTCAGATTCTCGAATCACATGTAATTTGTGTCAGATTCTGCTTCACAGATGAGAAAATTTCTCTGATTGGTGTCCATCACTCTAGGCCTTGCTTTCCGATGGGTATCCGTGTATCCATAAATTTACCCATAAATCTGATACCAGCTCTCTATTTGGATACCCGTCAAAACTTAATCAGGAAAACCGATTTAGGCCGGGTCTTCATGGGAAACAATAGCTTGGAAAAATGAAGGAAATTCTACAAACAGATGGAAAGATATGGAATAAAAGTGTCATATACATGCACATTTTCATGTACCAAACGTTTACATTTTTATACCAATTTTTTTTTAAGGCTGTTTTCAAATAATTATCCTTGTTGTGTTTTCATGAGAGACTAGCTTATGTATTTTTTGTATTTGATAGGCATATAGAAGTCTATTTTAGGCTACCTTAATTCTCTCTCTCTCTCCTACTTTATGGATAAGCTCAAATTAGCTCCTATTTTAACTTTATATGTATGGTAGCTAATATTTTAACTTATATGTAGATCCTCATACACTCTTGCTGTATTATTCTGAGTATATTATCCTTAATTACCAATTATCCCTTAGTGACTGACTTATACATGTACCTGACTGTAATCATAATAGTCTGAACCCTGCATGTGGGATTAGCAGAGAATCAATGACTACCTTTACTGGTCTACTTACTGCAGCTTATAATTAATCCTAAATTAACATCATGTCTCATTCGTCTCATGTCTCATAAAAATACATGATTGCCTACATGTAGTGTAGACAATAACTGATAGCCGAGGGGTATTGGAGACCATTGGACTATTTTATTTCCTGTCTTTGTTCTCTTCCCTAATCTAATTGCACAGAGCTGTGCAGAAAAATCTAGCAGAACTGTGACTGGTCTGGAAAACCTATGTCTGTAACAATTGACTTGCGGAAATGTGTATCAGGAAACAGGGTGGCAGGCCTCATCCTATTTTGTGTAGAAGTCAAGGGCAGGCCTTGAATTTAACCATGGCCATTGCCTTGGGTGCCCTATCTACTGGCCTTGGTGCCCGCTGCTAATTTCCAAGTAATTTTATGCCAGCCAGGCCTTAGTGCTCTTAATTCCACCAAATTGGCCTTGCCCTCAAATTTCCCAAAGTTGTTTCTGTTCCAGTTTTGATATCGGGCTCTTCAGGACCTCACAGACACCAGAACGGCGTGTCAGGGGCTGTCTGTTTCTAAGGGGCTTGTCTTTGTATTAGGTTTAGTGCTATTTTGAGTCCTTATGTTCAGTAACACTGGTTTCATCAAATAGTTTTTCCAGGTATTTCAATATTCTTTAGTGTGAAGGTTCAGTTTGGGAGAAGAAAAAGATTCAGAAGTAGATTTGAAGTATATACCCTTAATATTGGTACATGCAATTGGGGACTTCAAGCTGTTCTGAACATCAGCTTTGATATTGTTGAAAGTACCTCCAATCTTGGTGTATGTAATTGGGGACTTCAAGCTGTTGTGAACATCAGCTTTTAGATTGTTGGAAGTACCTCCAATGAAACGTCAGCACCAGAGGGATAAACGAAGTTGTTATCCACAAATTAGCAATGTGTCGGGTTATACATGCCAGGTGAACACATGGTGAACCTCACTGGTTGGTCTGTCCTGTCTTCTCTCTGTTATGTCTGTGCACATGCAGGTTCATATCAGGGAATTGGAAAATGGACTATCAGAGTATATCCATTTTCATGAAAATGTACATGTACAAATAACGATAAAGACAATTTTTTTTTTCATTTTGTTAAATTTACATTTTACAGCCAGAGATTTGCTGGAAATGCCAGATGATTAAACATTTTATAGTTTTTCTCTATTGTAAAATGTCTATTTTGGCAAAGATAACTGCTTTAAAAGATTAAAGTTTCAAATCTGGAAAAGAATTTGTCTTTAACGTTACCATCAGCTTTCATTGGATGAGTTTGACACTTGCTAGCCAAGTTCAATGTGATTTGAGGATGTGCATGTGCTATTTAAGAAATATGACATTAAATATGAATTTTTGTCGTAATTATTGCAGTTTAGACTTTGTACGTTTCCATTGATACGGTTTTTGTTGGGCAAAAATTTACATGTACATGTAGATCTGTACATGGAAAGTTTGTTGAACCTTTTGTGGGATGATTATAAAACTTGGTGGACATGTTTCATGTTTTCCTATGTCACAGTTCTACCGCAGTAATCCCACACGTGACTGACCTATCCAGCAGTATTCCCAAATGGCACTGGCCTATTCAGCAGTAATGCCACACAGGACTGACCTATCCAGCAGTAATCACATATGGAACTCAACTATCCAGCAGTAATCCCATTTGGGACTGGCCTATCCAGCAGTAATCTCACACAGGACTGACCTATCCAGCAGTAATCGCAAATGGCACTGGCCTATCCAGCAGTAATGCCACACGGGACTGACCTATCCAGCAGTAATCCCAGACCGGACTGGCCTATCCAGCAGTGATCCCACATAGGACTGGCCTATCCAGCAGTAATTCCACACGGGACTGGCCTATGCAGCAGTAATCTCACACAGGACTGATCTATCCAGAAGTAATATGACACTAGACTGCAATATACAGCAGTAATCAGGCCTTGTGATTTGTACGGGCCCTGGCGAGTGATTACAGCACACCTAAAATCGTGCGAGGTGTGTGGTTAGCACACCTAAAATGCACACCTAATTTTTTTTAAGGTGTGTGATACGGTGTTTGAAACGTTAAGGTGTGAATTGAAATAAATGTGTGCTGGCTGAGAATCCATCTCGCAGCAATGTTTCAGGATATCCAGGGGGAACTAATATTTACTGGTTTAGCTATGAAAGATATTGAGGTGATAATAAAATCAAGAAACACTGTTTTAAATTTCTTCTTTTTTTTTTGTATTTAAAATTAACACAATCAGTTAATGAGCCAAAAGCTGAAAACAAGATTGGCAAAATAGAAATAAAACTCTGAAAAACCACAAATTGTAAAAAAAAAACTGACTAGGGCCAGTCATATTCATCATTCCAATCATTCGACCGATTCACTTGCCTTCAGAAATCTGGAATGTCTGAATCAGTTTCAATTTCCGAACACTCGCGAAGTCCATCTCTGTTACGTGTCTAACCAAGTTTGGCTTCAGCAGGTAACTAGTTTCGTTTTTGCCGTAACTGACGTCGGCTACTATTTGCCTCTATCTAAACACTTTGTTTGGTTGATCGCTGTGTTTCTGTCACACTTTGCAAAAGGCCAGTACCACCTTATTGCCAGCATTGTTAAAAGGAATGCAACGTTATCCCTCCGGCTCCTTTCCCACTGACACAGGGCTGTTTTTCTAATTTGTTTCCACGTTTTTAGGCCCTGTGTCAGTTGCCATTTCACCATCTCGTTTTCAATCAAGTTGGCCCTTGACACTTGTTTCAATGATAGCGATTGGCAGGCTGTCGTGAACGAGCCAATGAAAACGCTCGACAGATCAGCTTACGTATAGACTCGAGCTGGCACATGGCAATAGATAAGATGATACAGAGCCCAGTTTTCGACAGCGTGTGTTGACGATCGGCGGACAGGGCTCAATCGTAAGTTTTCAACCAGTAATGTTTAATTTTACGTTCAAATCTACGTGAATCCGTTTAGATTCGCCCGAATGCCCTGTCAGGTGAATCTTCACGGGAATGAATTCGCGGATTCGTGTCAAAATTTGACATAGCAAAAGTTTGAAGGGGATCATAAAGTATAAGGCGCGCGTTCAGAACGCACCTCAGTGCCTCTTCAGGCGCGTTATGGTGCGCGTGCGCGATCGCGCGCCTCAAATCACAAGGCCTGAGTAATCCCACATGGTACTGACCTATCCAGCTATAATCCTACATGGGACTGACCTATCCCACTGTAATCCCACACAGGTTCAGCCTATCCAGCAGTAATCCCACATGGGACTGGCCTCCCCAACCATAATCCCACACAGGATTGCCGTATGCAGCAGTAATCCCACACTGGACTCCCTATGCAGCAGTAATCCCACACAGGACTGTCCTATCCAGCATTAATCCCATACGAGACTCATCTATCCAGCAGTAATCCCAGACAGGACTGGCCTATCCAGCAGTAATCCCACATGGGACTGGACTATCCAGCAGTAATCCCACTTGGGACTGGGCTATCCAGCAGTAATCCAGAGGGGACTGGTCTATCCATCAGTAATAACACACGGAACTGGTCCATCCAGTGGTAATCCTACACAGGACTGACCTATCCAGCAGTAATCTCACACTGGACTGCCCTATGCAGCAGTAATCCTACGGCACTGACCTATCCATCCTACATGGGATTGACCTATCGGGTTGTAATCCCACATGGGACTGATGTTATTGTCTGTACTAGATAATCTATTCCAGACATTATTGTCTGTACCACATCTCCTATTCCAGACCTTATTGTTTGCTTTACATGTATGCTTTCAATACAGCTGCACCTTCGGCGGATGACCCCGCAAGGCGAGATGTTGGGGTTCTCAGAACACTTGTTATTATTTTTTTATTCAACTGAGAAATCTCAGGTATTACTGAAACTGTCTTACATGTATATTGAAATTATATATGTAAATCGGGACACTATAGGCATGACTGGCAGTAGCCTCTCCCACATACAAGATAAATTTTTCTATTTTAAAAAATCTTTTCAGCTCACCTGACAAATAAGTCCAACACGAATCATGTGCTCAGGTAGATTGGCTGTATCTTGATTCAAATCAGAGTAAAACAATTTGAAAATTTTGAATCTTTGTCTTTGTAACTGCCTAAAACAGCACACATCAACATGCCGGAAAGATTGAAATGCCAGATCAACTTCGTGCAGATTCTGCTCTCGTTGTACTCTCGTTGCATCGACACCTACAGGGATGAAGAAAGAGGGGAGATAATTTTGTTGAGGGACCATCTCCATTTTACACGAACAATGAAATTTCCATCATCAATTCATTGCCAGTTTCTGACATTTCTACACTTTATCTTCAGTTATTTATCACAAGTCGTTAATTGCACTGTGAATAAATGAATTAAATAAGTCATTTTCGGACTCTTACGCTAATCTACTCTGATATATTATCAATTCCGGATTTCCATTTTTATTCTGTAATGATTCAAATAACCATAGCCTAGCCAAAGTATTAAACCAGAGATATGAAAACGGTGCAGTTCCGGAGATTCGTTATTGCCATTGAGATTGTAACCCGGGATTAATACCGTCCACAGACCACACTTCTTTTTCACTCTCTATCTTTTTCACACATTTCATTGTTATGTGCTAAGCTGGAATTACTACCATAAAATCTGTGGTATTCCATTCAGTCCTCATGCATTATTCTTACAGTTCATACATTTACATTGTATTATTCACTTGACACTACTCGCGTTTCCTTTGTTTCTACATATATATTCCATGTATTGAAACCTTAGTTTTGAAGGGCCCTCAAAGTACAAAACAAATCCACTTTAGGTTGCTGAGCAAGTGGGTTAGATATATATTGAGAAAGCAATTTTATACTGAGATTCCCAGCGCACATCTTTAAGTTACATTGAAAGCCAACAGTGACTGACAGATCGGAGACAAGACCTCGGAGACAAACCAGGAGCTGATAGACCAAGGGCATGCATCTGATGGGCAAAAACGCCTCCATTTGGGGGTAAACATGGTAAATGCAAGAATATACCGGGAAAAGTAAAGTGTAAGTTGTATCAAGGGTACGTGGGTCAGTATCCGCCTTCATCCTTCACACGAAGGGAAAATTAAATACGCTATAGGTATATGTGCTATAATATACCGCCTTTGGCTTAGTCAATTTTGGGGAATATGGAACTTTTTGAATAATTAGACTGCGTGAACCTGAGCGTTTTCAATGTTATTACTACTTCTCTAATAAAATTTAGTTCCGATATATTGCCGAATCCCCCTAAATATGAGACTTACTTACTTTACTTTATTTCCATACATGAATACGTATAGAACATAAAAATATGTACACATATATCAATGATTGTTAAAAACAGTCAGACAGTACCGGGTAGGCTATCATTTTGGAGGGATAGGCTTATTTGACTTCAGATAATTTGCCTGCGAGAACCTCACATAACAGTTTGGATATAACAAACTGGAAATTCTATTTTTCGTTTGCAGACGATATACTATAGGCCCATTTTGATTTTGTCAGCCTGGTATTTGGTTATAAATTATTTAATCAACACCTGTCGTGGGCATTCATTGTTTGTAATGTGCGCCAAAATGATATGGTCCCTTAACATGCTAATTTGAACGATCTCGCGAGATATCCGCGAATCTGTTTAAAGCTGAAAAAATGGCGGGGCAACGAGAGGCAAGCAACTAGAAGGCAGTAAATAACGGAAAGTAAGTTATTTTGAAGGGATCTTTCAATCTACAGCTATTCATACAATAACTTCAATGTTTCAATATTCACCTTCCCATCTTGGCTGATCCATAGTGGGGTGATTTTGATTACAAATCTAGCTCACACATCGACTGCCCTCGCTGGCTAACTTATATATCTGACAACGCTGGCAGTAAATTTGGCGCCTACTAAAACCCAGAAACGCCCGGAATGGTCCAGACCACTTCGTGTTTTGAGAGTATTGTTTATTTGATTGCAACTTCCGGAAGTATACACGGGATTACCTGTCGCAAGTTCATTATGCTCAAAGGGGATGCGCAGGTAAGGTGTGTACAAGGCTACTGGCAGGCCTTGCGTTTCGACTGGTATCCGGGTATCCGATACTCGTGGAGATACCCGTTCATTCGCTTCACGGGAATCTGTTTGGATACCCGTAAAATAATGTCGGGGGGAAAATTTTGTCTATCAAAAAAACCATATTCGGCTTTAATAAACGATAGTTTACCTAGAAATCATCGACCGCAGGCTTTACAAATGGCGGAAGTTCATATTTTTACGACGTCTAAGTGGGCGACGAATTATGGCAGCTGCGTGCATTCTCTTGTACTGGGCGATTTTCGTCGTATCATCTGTAGCTACGGGCATTTACACAAACAACCGTGCATAGGAGAATGCAATTGCAGAAACTATCGTGTTATGGTCGATGTTTACAAATGGTAAACATGGACGACACGAGAGGGCTAGATTCCAATCTGCTTGAAAATGTCGAAAGGAAAGACAATATCTGTACAGACTTACAACGGATGGCCAGATAATGTAAAGGATCGTTTTGTCTTCAAACAGAACGACGAAAACACGAAATTAACTCATTATAATCCCTGAAGTTAGTGCTGTGGTGAACTTCTTAAATGTGTGTTCATTGGAATTGTTCGTAATTTCTTGACTTACATCACTCAATTTTAAGTTCATATTGTGTGTTTGTTCAATTCATCAACATATTTAAGTTATATGCTAGGTGTCATGAAGATGGTATTACTATATATGCAGCACTTAAGTATAAACATTCGTAATGAATGAAGTCGGAAGCTGAGCTGGTGACCCGTGACATTCATAGTGAGAGACAGAGCTATTTCTTAGTCCATAATGAGAATATAATCAAGGTCCATAACCTTAAATCGAAAATTTTCAAGTGACTCCAAATTACAGCTCCAAATTAAATTAATTCAAGGAGACAATCCTTGACACAATTTCATAAATCATGCTGCATGTTATTGTGGTTGCTCAAGAGAAAGTTTATCCACTCATCCTATCACAGTAAAATTGACAGTTGATTGAACGGTCAAATATCAGCTCAGTGAATCGAATGGCTACACAGCGGTGGGGAACAACATGATGTGAGAATCAATTATCCTATTAACAACAGTAAACATGAAAAGAGTACATAAATGTTTATTCCACTTTAATCTCCACACTTCAATTTTTCGTCACTTCAGTGGATACTGGTAGATACCCGTAAACTGAAATTGCGGGTATCCGTTTGGATACCCGTGAATTTCGACGAAAAGCAAGGCCTGACTGGTGTGTAAAGAAGGAATGGCCAGTTTTTACCCCTCGGCCAAAATTTGGCCGAAGGGTATTGTCGTCGTCATGTACGTCTGTCCGTCCGTCCGTCACACCTTTCTCGTTACCAAGATATCTTCAGAACGACTTACCCTAGGCACACCAAACTTGCAGTGCACATCCGTATGCGCGTGACGCAGAACCCTATTGAATCTGGACCTGATTGGTTGGAAACTTTGGCGGCCATCTTTAATTTATGCGAAACCATCACCGCTTTCTCGTTACCAAGATATCTTTAGAATGACTTACCCTAGGCACACCAAACTTGTACTGCACATCCATGCTCATGACCCAGAACCCTATTGAATCTGGACCTGATTGGTTGGAAACTTTGGCGGCCATATTTAATTTATGCGAAATCATTAATCTTGTGTATCTTAGGTACCATTTCACTGTTCCGTGTGTGAACTTGGTATAGATGATCGATGCATCAAGAAACTTCAAAGGAATGACCAAACCAGTTTCCCTGATTCGGTGGAAACCTTGGCGGCCATCTTTAATTTATGCAAAATCTTTAATGATATATATCTTTGATACCATTCAAGTGTTCTATACGAAACTTGGTATACAGCATCGATGTATCAAGAGACCTGCAATGTATAACCACATCAGTTCCTCTGAGTGGCAGGAAGGATGGGCGGCCATCTTTAATTTATGCGAAATCATTAATGATCTCTATCTCTGATACCGTTCGAGTGCTCGATGTAAAATTTGGCATATATCATCGATGCATCAATAGACTTACGATAAATGGCAGTTCTGGTGTTTCTGATTGGGCGGAAACCTTGGTGGCCATCTTTAATTTATGCAAAATCTTTGATGATGTATATCTTTGATACCATTTCAGTGTTCTATACGAACTTGGTATACAGCATCGATGTATCAAGAGACCTGCAATGTATAACCACATCAGTTCCTCTGAGTGGTGGGAAGGATGGGTGGCCATCTTTAATTTATGCGAAATCATTAATGATCTCTATCTCTGATACCGTTCGAGTGCTCGATGTAAAATTTGGCATATATCATCGATGCATCAATAGACTTACGATAAATGGCAGTTCTGGTGTTTCTGATTGGGCGGAAACCTTGGTGGCCATCTTTAATTTATGCAAAATCTTTGATGATGTATATCTTTGATACCATTTCAGTGTTCTATATGAAACTTGGTATACAGCATCCATGTATCAAGACACTTGCAATGAATAACCACATCAGTTTCTCTGAGTGGTGGGAAGGATGGGCGGCCATCTTTAATTTATGCGAAATCATTAATGATCTCTATCTCTGATAATTTTCAAATGCTCTATGACAAAATTTGGTATACATCATCGATGCATCAACAGACTTATGTAATGAATACCGACTTCTCTGATTGGACATAAACCTTAGAGGCCATTTCTAATGGCAAATTTTTTCATAATCTGTATATTTGTCACTTGACTGCTTGGTGTTCCTGAAGTCTTGCTTCAAATTGAATACATTATGAATGGCTGGCGCCCAGAGCCGAGGGGTTTTCAGATGCGCAGCTTCGTATTCACTGTTTGTCACATCTGTCTTTACTGTCATGAAGCAATATTGTCCAGGACATGTGATCATGAAAATGTTCAAATGAAAAAAAATAAAATAAATGAAAGAATATAAATAAAAATCGTCTTACCGATGCATGGTTTGTAGCAAGGTTATGTTACCCCAAACAAACAACTTTTCAATTTTGATCTTATTTTGCATATTGAAATATATTTTTTCCTTCCTACATGTCCTACAAAAAACATACCTCTTCATATTATCTCCTTAACCCTGTGAGCATCGTGTGGTTATATAAGAACGGTTGTCACTTTATCGGGCGAAGCGTGTGAAATGGGGCATATTCCATGCTTGACAGCACATTTTGCTGAAATGGTTTTTGTCTTGGACCATGTAGACACTGCTGAACAAAAATAATGAATACAATGAATCTTTCGGGCGAGGGAAAAATTGGGGGGCGGGCAGTGATGATAAATGAACTATTAATTTTAATGAGCCTTTTCTCTTTCATTTTAATTGCATTTACCTGAATGGATTCTGTAAACACTGCGTGATTTAATAAATACAGTATATTCGTCATGGGGTGAAAAATCTGTCTTCTTAAAAATATGTTTTAAGATCATGTTTACTAGTCCGAGGACACCCAAGTGATCACATGAACATCATGATGCATCTGCGATCAGTCTTCAAAAATCAATGGCCGGTTGAATTTCGCCTCCATTATATTTGTACGTGTTATTTGAGTGGCAACGTATCATGCGGATCATGTGACCCGTATGAAGATAATGTCAGTACACAGGAGAAATTCGACTGGCCATTCTTGTTTAAAGACTGATTGCAGACGGATCAGCTCTTCACGGCAATATGAAACTATTTGCCAAACTTGATAAAAGCAGTGGACAGAGGAAGGGGTTGTTTTGTTGCCGGATAGAGCCGTACAACCCATGGAGTCGTTTTTCTGGAGTGTACTGCCAATATCTTTTAAGAACAGAGAAATACATGTATATCTTTTCAATTCATATGTAGTAAAATGGCATGGAGCTTGTGTTCAGAAAAAAAAATGAAATCCTGATAAAACCACTTGAACTGAAGAGGTGATAAAAGTGATCACTTGTACAAGTGGGTCTCTGACTGTTTATTATATATAAAATGGCATAACATAGCAAATACATGTACATGTATGGGTTTGTGGAACAAAATTAAAGCTGAATAAATTCCCTTGTGTTGCAGTATTGAGAATGATCACATGATGGAGTAATTAACATAAACCCAGCTAAGTGATTGTGTTGATCACTACACAAGAAGTTCCTCTGATTGATGGTAAAATAAGGGCAGGAATTTGAAGGGGGAAAAAATGGTGGAAAATGGATTATGCCCCCCTCCCCCCCTTCACATCACCAGAGTATGTTGATGAGATTTCATTCACCCATAATGGTAGGGTGACTCAAATATTCGATGTAAGGAATTTCAACTTCCTGGTGTCATATGTTGTACCAGTTTTAGTCTCAAGTAGTGAATGTCCTGTATGTGGGGGAAGTGCCCCAGTGTTTTGGATTAGAGAGCTTCTTGAAATTAGGGCATGAGTTCCTTCGTAGGAATGGCACATACACGTATGCCACTTATCCAAATGGGATACACCATGCCCAGTTTGGTGTTCTAAACTGGATGGAGAGGAGTTCCAATTGGAATGGCATACGCCATTCCCTCCATGCCATTGCATTTATAAGCCTTTTTTTGTCTGCGAAGTTCCAGAAAGTGTGCCATGAAGTTCGTAGGAGTTCCGACCCGGCGCACCATGCCACTCTGTTTGGAATGCCTTGCCAGTTCCTAGCATGCCCCAATTTCAAGAAGCTCCCTTGAGAGACCCCAAAATTGTAAACACCTTGTTAACAACACTGCTCTCTTTTTTTCTTTTTTCTTTTTTTCCTTTTTTTTTAAATTCATTTTTCCTGTTTTTCTTTGTTTTGAGCTAGTTTTATACCTTACTTCAATGACTGACTCTTAATATTTCTCCCCATATTTTACATTTCCTTTGTTGGTACTAATTGCACCCTGCTCTCCCTGCCAGATCCCCGGACGTCCTTACATACCCATCCTCGGTAACTCTCGTGAAATTGCCAGATCTGAAGCGTTGACCAACACAATCAGGTGAGGACACTGCATGCTCATTATATAGATTCATGCCTGTCATAAGCTCATAGATAACATGGGACTGACCACCATGGTCTTTAATGGGCTACTGCTCTCATTTTGAATATGCATATATATTGTAACAATGATCGGTGGGAAAATTTTCAATTTACAGCTCAACTGTCCAGTATTATTTAATGTTATTTTCAAATGAGTGAATTAGCTCTTTAATACCCAGGGATCCAAATGCTCAGATAATGAGATATCCAATATAAAATTTGGGTGTTCCACACAGTTTTTTAATTGTTTTATAAGGAATATTTGAAGACACAGTCTGCTGATTTCTTACCTCTTAATACCAACAAACTTGGTGTTGGTGATTTCATCAATGCTAAACAATCCACCAAGTACACCACCAATTTCAGCCTGAAGATAGCCAATCATCACCATACACCTTTGCAGCTACTGAAAACTGGACACTTTCTTATCACTTCCGTTTCCACCATATACATGTATGCATGCCTTAGTTTCATTCATGTCTGCCTTCTGTTACAGATGGCCCCCTCCCCCTCTCCACAAATTCATTTTTATCTTGCCTTTTATCTCAGAGATATTGTGAGAGGAGGAGAGAGGTTGTCATGTCCCCTACCTGGAAATGATAGGTTTTTTGGTTTAACAAAATTCAGAAGAAAATTAAAAACAAAATTTCAGACAAAAATTCAAATAATATGGGAAGTGGGTATTCTACTATGAGGGAGGGAGGTGCAGTTATAGCATTACCCCAGGGGATTCTAGGAGGTGGTCCAATGTTAAAATCTGACGTTTTTGTGGTTAGCAAAAGTTTAAGTGTACATGTACACTTGTACATAGAAAGTTTGCTGCAGTTGTCGGCTGTCACTGGATGATTATGAATCTTGGTACACATGTATAGATCTTTATAATATGATATAGAGGATGTACCTGTGATAGTTATGAGATCAAATATTATTTTTTGTCCAAATTATGGAAATTGAAAAGGTTTTTTGTTTTGCAAATGTGTACATAGAAAGTTTACCGAAGTTGTCAGATGTCTCTTGGTGCACAAGTTTCATGTAATTAAAGAATGTCCTGTGCTATTTATGAGATTTTTTGTACGAATTACGGGGGTTTTGATTTAGTAACATGGCAGTGTGACTAATGTCACAGGACCTACAAAGTAGGGTAGTCATTAGGACTCCGACATGCACTGAACTCTTGGAAATCCCCCCGCCCCAAGTTGAAATCCTGCCTATACTGAGATGGGCACAGCCCAAGTCAGAATCACCAGTGGTTTTCATCAAAATCACCAGAAATGTTCATCAAAAGTAGGTCAGCTCAGAACTTACTGGTAAAAATCCCCTAATGCACCTTCGTGCAAAAAATCAAGGTTCTAATGTCAACAGTTCTCCTTATTTTGTCGACGAAAGGATTCGGATGGACTCACTCACTCACAGGATTTGCCAATGATACTGTGGCTGCATGTACACCTGTACATACATGTACAACTCTACATGGAAAGTTTGCTGAAGCTGACAGCTTTCATTGGATGATTTTGAGACTTGCTACACATGTTTCGTATGATTTGAGGATGTGCTATTTGTAACATAAAATAATCATCAGGATTTATATGCCTGATGGAAAATCTTTAAAACTCCTGGAATTTAATTGGAAAGTCTTGGAAAATGCTTGAAAACAAAGTTAAACTCCTGGAAGAACAACACTTTTATCTTCTGGGAGAACCAGCGATCTGATAATTACTTTACCAAAGTGTGTCCCTGAACTTCGTTAATTTGCTCATCTTAGAAAGTTTGCTGTACATGTATGCTTTCAATACTGCTGCAGCTTCAGCAGATCACCACAAAAGGTGAGATGTTTCGGTTCTCAGACCGCTTGTTATTGGCAATGTGTTTTATGAAAGTAAACAGAAACAGCAATTTTGCCACTTTTCTTGAATTATTATTGTTTTTCAGTTAACCAAAACCCATCAACTACTTTGGTCAGCACCATCTATTTAGGGTGGGTAGCAAATTGCCCTGTTTGCCTGTAAATTGGTTTAACATGTCTAAGGTCAGGATGGTCTGTCTGATTTATTAGCTGCAAAATTTTCTGCTTTACCCTGTTCATGTAAAGCTAGGAAGTCATTTTACTGGAGACCAAAGCTATGGATGTATTTTTTTAAGTACTTCTGCAAATACACAATCCCATATATCAGTGTCTGTTTCCTGTCATTCAATTTGTATATCAGAGAGAGAGGGTAGACCTGATAAATCTATCACTGCATTGGTCCATGTGCTGGGCAATTAGGTACAGAACATTATAGCCCTGCAACTCCAGTCTACATGTGTTGTAAAGTCTCTAATCACTTGAGCACTTTGGGCTGGTGTATCAGACCACACAATACAAAAGTTTCCTAGTCCAAGTTTACATAATGTTGTCAATGCCTTTTATCCTGTTAGAGGTTAAAATACACTAAATGATATCGCTTCGGCCAAAGGTCGATGATTATGATAAACATATCCTGTATTAAATGCTCAGTTGTGTTATTGTTGGATAATGTCATAGCTAACTTTTATTGTGTTCCACTTACTTAGTAAGTCGCGATTTATTGCCCAAAAAATTGTGACAGTCAGGACCCTATGTTCTGTACAGGACACAATCAAACGATGATACCCACGTGACCAGCTCATACGGCTGAAAAGTTGTCGTCTCAGAACAAAGTTTACATTCTCAAAAATCATTTGGATGGGTGTGTGGTTTGGTACATTTCATGTAGAGTGGGAGGAGTGGTAATCAACAATAGTATGTAGTTCCAGGCTGAAGTACAAGGTCAGTTTTCCAGAACTTTCATGTTTAACCTGGGATGTAAAGGGATAATCAATAGTGTATTCTAACCTACAGAGAACCACCTCTATAATTTATTTTATTTTATTTATTTTTTTGCCTATAAGGTCAAGAATTTATCGAACTATGATAATCACTGTAATAATTTAATCACAGGAAGTGAATTCCAACCATAAACCCTGGGTGTGATCAAATTTATTAGAACAGGAAGTTGATGAAATGATTCAATAACATGCAGATAATCCATTATTTCTTTGTTCTTTTAATGATTTTAGAGGGTGATCAAATTTAATATAAACACAGATTGAATTTTGTCCCCAAAATTGGGCTAGGGTGATTGAATTTTGATAGGGGAATTGAATTATTAGAGGATTACCTAAAGAGACATTCTCCATGAACATATATATCTGCATATCTGCGTAAAAAACTAAATTGTTGTCTATCTACATGTGTGTGTAATTTGTATAATTATATATCTCTATTAAGGGAGTAGAGGACGTTCATTTCTAGAGGTTGAATTTTTTTTTAAATTTCAGGATTTTTTCATCAGGTTAGGAGAAGATGATCCATGGAAAAAAATAGGGGGTCACCATACTCGTTAAAAAAATATGGTAGCCAAAAGCATGTATACCACTTAAAAGCCATAACACTGAATACATAGGGAAATTTGGATTTTTTCTTCTTTGATGCTCAATAAATCAAACTTCCCAAGGTCAAATTTTTCCCATTTTGCTATATAATACTAAACACATATAGTGCTTGTTAAATATGTAATAAAAACAGGGGGACACCATACTTTCTTAGAAAATATTAGCGGTATAACAGATAAACTGAGCCTTTTCAGTCCTATTTCCAGGAGGGGGTGGGGAATCGGGGTGGGTGTGGAGAATATTATTGAAGTTCCAATTATTAGCCATTCAGAAGTTTTCTTTTTGTTGAAAGTGAATAGGAGTGAATTTGGGGGTATTCCGGAGGAATAATTTTTACCCTATGGAGCACTTTGCACCCTCCAACCGTTGAATTTAAAATGCTAATTTTGTGGTCCGTCCCATCACACTATCGACCCACCAGTAGAACGCATAAATGGTTGTGTTGTGTCTTTTGTTGATTTTTATTCCATTTTGAGATGTCTGCGTACTTTTGTTAAGAAATTCAGCTTGTTTTGAAAAATCCGACAAATCACCATGTTGTAGCCCCATAAGAGCAGGGAAATGAACGTCCTCTACTCCCTTAAAAATTAGACTATGATGCATGTAATCCTTCTGATACTTCAATCCATCAAAATTCAATCACCCCGGCCCAATTTTGAGGACAGAATTCAATTGGTGGATTTATACTCTAATAAGGGAGCTTCTTGAAATTAGGGAATGAGTTCCTTGATAGGAATGGCATCATATGCCGGTTATCCAAATGGGATACACCATGCCCAGTTTTTATCTGGATGGATTAGAGTTCCAATTGGAATGGCATATACCAGTCCCCTCATGCCATTGCATGGTATGGCAATTTAAGCCATCCTTTGTCTGCCAAGTTCCAAAAAGTAAGACGTGGAGTTCCTAGAAGTTCCAACTCTTTGTTTGGAATGCCTTATGGCAGTTCCTAGCATGCCCTAATTTCAAGAAGCTCCCTAAACATGCTAAAGGACCTGGCACAGCTTTGGAGATTTTTGCCCCCATGAGGTCTGGTTTGGAGTTGCCAAAATGAAAAATCACATATGAAAGAAATTCCTCAGTTAGCCTGAAGTATATTGGAGTGAGTGTTTTTCAGGCCCTGGGGGTGAATATTTTTTTAATACCAGCATCTTGAAGTTGTGGATTTGTTCAAAATTCAGTATTTTGAAGTGAAAACAGCACACTTTTCTCTCTGTAAACACCTGAAGCCAGTCGAGAACCAAGATAAACTTAACTCCGAAATATTGACCTTGTCGATAGTTTGTCGTTTCCCAAAAACGGTTTTGGTTCTGAACTGGCTTCTTCATATATGTTTACAGAGAGAAAAAGGTACTGTTTTCACCTCGAAACTGATGATTTTGCACAAATCCACGACTTCAAGATGCTGTATAATCTTTAACCCTAGAACCAAGAGCCTAGAAAATAGCATATGACAACGTCTTTCGTACGTGATATTCCATTTGGCACTCCAAACCGCACCTCATGGGGGCCAAAATATCACTAAACCGTGCCAGGTCCTTTGATCACCCTCTGAAATCATTGAAATAATGAAGAAATAATAGATTATATGCATGATTTTGTGAACTTCCTGTTCTAATAAATTTGATCGATCCAAATTTTATGGTGGGAAAGTTCACTTCCTGTGATTGAATTGTTAGAGGTATTAACCGTATGCAAGCCTCTCACGTGAAGATTTTACTGTGAATAAATCAAAAGTTATTAAGTAAAAATGACGATTTTTACCTCCATTTTAGAGAGGTACATGTAGTTCTCTCCCTGATCAATGGTCTCAACAAGAGAGGCCTCTGGGGTTTCCAAACATTTTGGTTTGAGACTCTTGGATGGAGAGTTTATTCAGTTGTTTCTCAGACAACAAGATGTCTACTTCCTATCTCTCCCCTGTTAAACGGGCTAAACTTAGGTGTGCCAGAATTCAAAACCGGGTGCCAAAAGACACCCTGGCATCTTTCTGGCTATTAACTGGAGTGAATTATTAGACAGATTACGGCAGCTGTATCTGAGCTGATGGAGACTTCAAACCTGAACACTGAATACCTATAGACATATTATAGATGCTTTATGAGCGGCTATTTTTGCCTCCTGGCACAAGATATGTTGGATGGAACTGCAAATGTCATAGTATCCTAGAAATTGATGGAAGGTTTATACAGGCTATCATGGCAACAGACTTAACTGTGAAACCTACAGATAGCATTTACATTGTACCCCTGCATCTTCTGTTTACCGTAAATGATCTAATTATGGTAATCCAATCATTTCATTATTACTACATTCAATGATTGCGATTCACATGTATGTATCCATGAAATTCTCAAAACTAAGACCCAAGATCTTGGGTTACATGTTGAAGTTCGTTCAGAAAGGATTAGCTGTGAAAATAATGTTTGAACTTTAATATCCATACATTATAGTACAACCTAAACAATGTTCAAAGGGGGTCGAGCCTCGATGACAATGGCTAGGAGTTGGATACGGTCACTTTTCTGGATCCCCATGCACATGTCTGCCATTTTGAATACCCATGTTCCTCTGTTCAGAGGGTTATGAATTCAAATAGGCTCAAGAAAATCCAAAAGTTTCAGCTGTCAGTTTCACTTCATACCCTCCCCCCCCCCACCACACCCTGCTCTTAGTCCATATGGGGTTAATGCATGTACATGTATGGTATCTGATTGTATTATTAAAACGGTATCACTCATTGACCCTTTAGGTTCGACTTTAATACATGTACCTGGTCATTAAACTATTAGAAAGTTTACGGTAGAATACATCTACATGCATTTTCAACTTCTGACATTCACTGTATAGTCTGGATGTGTCATGTTTCCAATAAATCATGCCAATAGTGTATACACTTGTTGTTTATCCCCTTCAGACAGACTTTATACATTCAAGCACAATCAGGTACATGGATTCAGCTGTCCATGGGGAGGTGGTCTACATTCTTTGGAATATATACACATGCATGGTACATGTAACATATATCGAACGGCGTAATGATGTAATGGCTAAAAAATCCAGGAAAACATATTATATTCTACCATATGATACGTACAGTTTAAACATCCACATTATAATATAAATGATAGGGGTAACTCTTATTTGTTTTTATGCCCCCTGCAAATGCAGAGCATCTCGGTTTGCATCTCTCTGTCTATTCGTCAGTGTGTCGTATTGTGTTTCCGTCCTTCTGTCCCAACTGGGTCTGTTCGCAGGGTCACACCAAAACTTTTCAACATTCTGCAATGAAGATATATGTGATTGTTACATGGGGAAAACTCCTTTGCCTGTGACAGTAAAATGAAGCTGGGTTTTTTTTTTGTTTTTTTTTTTTTATCCAAAACCCTCAAAAGTATAGATTTCTTGAAGACTACAGCGCTCAAAAAAAATGCTCTTAGTTCACCACTGGTGATCAAAAAGATGCCCTTGGTGAATAAAATTTCAATTCATTCACTTTTGTGCATGGTGATCGAAAAATTGATTTACACACCAGATTGGTACTGGTAAGTAAAAATTTGTGTTGTCCCATTAGTTAATCGCCATGCTGATATTTCAAGAAAAAAAAATGTTTCTAAATGTTTTGGATTGGAAAATTTCAGCTTTATTTTCATCCCATGAGTGCGTGATTGTGATTTTACATCGCTTTCAACTATATTTCAGTCTTATCACGACATTTGGTTCCTATTCCTTTTCACACCCAGAAACCACATGGGTAAGGTCCTATTCCTCTTAACACCCGGAACCCCCGTCAGGCCTAAAAAAAAAATTTGTTTGTTTCCAGTAACGGGCTCAATTTTCCAGGGTCGGTCGGTCGTTTTTTGTTTGTTTTTTTTTTGTTTTTTTTTTAAATTCTCTAACCTCTTCCAGTGAGGAAAGTACGGTAATTTCCCTATTAATTCACCTTCCAAATTTAATTCGAAAACGGCCGATTTTTCCGCTGTCGTGATTTTGTCCATCCTAATAAAACGAACACGGGAGCATTTTCAATATACCTGTGAAACAATAAATTCGAACACTCCCGTTTTCGCCACGGAGTTCGTGCCGATGAAAGTGAAGTGAATATGTTCCTAGAATCTCGTATAGTATATCGCCGTATGCTATTATTTGTAAACGCAGAGAAACAACAGGGAATGGTACAATATAATCAGACAGAATTACTATTACTTACAAGGAAAAAATTTTAACTCCGCAGTCTTGTAATTTTATCCTGACTTGATCGCGTTTCGCCGCAGTCGGGAAAAATATATATGCGGTAGTCCCCCGCACGTGGTCGAGTGTCTGCACACGGCCCACTATTGAATCATTCTTGAGTTTCCAGCGTTCGTTTTTCACTGTATTTTTTTTACAAATGTCGTGCAAATAAAGATTGAAAAATATCAAATATTTTGTTGTCAACCAGCATTCCTTTATTTGAATATTTTCCGAGAAAGCAGAACTGCGTGCGAATGAATTCTGTTTGAACGGAACATAAAAATCACCGACAACGAGAGTTGACGGGACACGCTCTTAGGAAATTTTCATGGCGCTCCTTTTTCTGTTCAAGTCTTTACGGTGGTTCATCGTCCCTCATTAATTCATGGCCCCTTTAACTTTTATACGTTTATATATTTATTCAAGTCCTGCACAGTGACGACCAAAAAGTCTTGTGGCAGTCCGCTTATCTGTCTAAAGCTTCGTGATACAGGCCTACACAAATTTGCCGTTGGTTCATTTTCAGGGTTCACAACAACAACGTTGACATACCGAACGACTCGAACATGGAATACTCTAATATGTGTTACGTGTATAGTTTTATATTTGCAGAATATTCTTTCAATTCCATGTCAGTTAGGTTTCATAATATAGATCATAGCTAATACTGAACAAAAAGGAAGGAATACGTTCAATGTTTTGGCCTACTTTTACGATGTTATTATGGACGCGAATTTACGGACGTCAGCTCAAAAATCTGCATGATCTTGCTGAACTTGTCACTCGATCAATATGCTTGACTTCCTCGAATAAAATTAGACGCCTTTATCAGGGTAGAGGAGATTTTCTGACATCATACACTGCCTTTTATGGAAACTATGATGAGATATCAAAGTTAATAAATACGATCAAGTGCGACCACGGCAAAGCGGTCCGCCATTTTGGACTTCCGTGAAAGTCGGCGCGACATTTAATTCGAACACTCGCGTTTTTCTAGAATTTGCTCAACAAATAATTCGAAAGTAGCCAATTTTTGGAGTGGTGAGTTTCATCACTACATCGCGAATTAATAGGGAAATTACCGTACCCATAATGGTTTACAGAATCTGGACCGGTTTGTGAAGCAGAGTTTCTTTCAACAGAAAATAAAGAAACAACTACATATTTTATTAAACGAAAGAAAATCTTTAATATGAAAACAGTAAATAAAACAGTAAAATACCACACAAAGTTAAACTGATCACTACTAGTAAATATAGCTGGACAGGCAGATCCTACACCGAAGCTCTCAAGTTTTGAAAGCTCCAATCAGTGCCAATGTGTGAGATTTGTCAAAAATGTTAATTTTTTTCTGTGGTTATAATTAACTGGTACCCAGTTTTCGCCACTTTTTGACAAAATGAATGCATGATTCTAAAATTGATAGGTCTGCATTACACGAGAAAATCAGTTATTTAAGGATATCCGCTGGTGGTAAATCAAAGTAATTAACTTTTTGAATAATGTGTGTTGCTTCATTCATAATTGTGTAATATGAGAAAAAATAAAGAAAAAAATATAGGTTGGTGTGCATTTTTTAGCTGTAAGCAACGTTAAGTGGACTGACCCATGCTCAATTTGATAACCCAGAAAGCATAGGGAATAGCCCTAGTTTTGAAGCATATTCATGAAAAATTCATATAAATAGTATTTAACTTTTTCTTATATTCTAACTGTTTGCAGATAATCACAATGTCTATCAAAATTTAGCAAATTGGATGGATGTTGGTGTGCAAAATTCTCGGCTAGAAGGCTTTTAAAGGAAATCCCCATCTCTTAACCTAGGGAAGGGAGATAACCCAATAGAAAAACAGGCAAAATGGCTGCCAAAGTCAAAAACCACCAGCGGACATCCTTAAGAAGTGTTGGTCTGACAAGGGTATATTATTCATAGTTGAAAGTGTTTATATATTTTTTTCAAGAATAAATAACTGGAGTTATGAACTGAGCACTTTTGGTGCCAATTTACAGGAGTTTGTTCCACTGACAAAATAAAAAAATTACTGTAGTTCCGCTTATGTATTGTGTAGGAAAGTGAAATAAGTTGTTGACCTGTCAAAAATTATAAATCTCATGCATAATATAACTTTAATACCTGTTTTGTGTCTTTCCCACCAAAATTCATATTCTACTTATCAACACATGTTCACCCAAACACTAGAAAGCCATCTTCAATCTACACTACAGTGAATCTGGGTATTTGGCAGAATTTTTCTATATCATATCAGGGATATCTTGGCTTTCACTTTGATCACCCATCAGTGGAACTCACTCCGACTGGCACCAGACAGGATTATAGTCTGCCTGGTGAATGATCATGGATACCTCTGATATGCAGTCATATGATTAAAAAAAAAAAAAAAAAAAATATGAAATACCAAGAATTCAATGCAGATTGTGGATGGCTCCCTTCTGTTTGGATGAACATGTGTTGATGAGTAGAATATGAATTTCGGCGGGAAAGGCACAAAATAGGCAAGTTATATGCATGAGATTTATAATTTTTGGCAGGTCAACAACATATTTCACTTTCCTACAAAATACATAAGCGTAACTACAGTAAATTTTTAATTTTGTCAGTGGAACAAACTCCTGTAAATTGGCGCCGAAAGTGCTCAGTTCAAAACTCCAGTTATTTATTCTTGAAAAAAAAAAAATATATCAGGGATTCATAGAAGTCCAGATTTTACGAACCGAAGTCCGGAAAATTGAGTTTTTTTTACAGTCAAATTGAGTTAAAATATAATTTATCGGCATTTTTCCCCCTAAAGTTGAGTATATAAATTTTTTACAAACCAGGGTGATTTTTCCCCACAAAGTTCTGTACTAAATAGAATACATAAAATTTACAACTTCATAGCAGGCATCCTGCTTTGCTAAATAAAACAATTATTCACAAGTTATATCAATGACAAAGTTTGCAGTTTGTAAAGAAATAGGCTGTCCACAAACCTATTTATACAGTTTTTGTAAATAAGTGGCCTACTACATTTGTAAATGCTCATAATGAAGTGACAGTGGGTCAAAATCTTTTTAAATGAGTACAAGACTGTCCCAAAGTTGACTGGAGCTCTTTTGTGAAAAAGGTAGAAAAATAACATCAACTTCCATGTGCTTTATCATCCATGGAAAACGGAGAAGTTGGCAGCAAATACTTTGTTTATAAAAGTATACTTTGATTGAATAAAGGCAGGGAAAGACTGGGGAACTGTTCTTGGGAAGTCATGAGGTGAGGCAGGCATTATATCAATAGATTTTCCTAATGCGGCTCAAGAACAGTGCTTGGTGGTATTGTAACAACAACAACACACACTGACGAGCCGAGGTGCGCGAAAATGACGCTCCTCAAAAGAAAATTAGGAGCGTGGTGGAGCACCTCAAAAGGCCAGGACTGAAAATTGCGAATTTACGAAGCTTGAAAATTCAGTTTCCAACACACAGATTGAGTATAAATATTTTGGTGAAAAATATGGATTTTTTACTCAAAATAATTCAGTTTTGAACTGAAAAATTGAGTTTTTAAACTCAACCTACGAACCGAAATTCGGTACGTAGAACTGACGTGAATGAATCCCTGTATATATGTAAACACTTTCAACTATGAATAATATACCCACCAGGCCAATTTGCTGGAATCACCCCATTTGCCATTTTTCCCGGACCTGTTGACAGGTGTTGAATGACATCGTTGAACAGTTTGTCTTTATTGTTTGTTAAATACCTGACGTTGATCTGGTAACGTCCCCTCTTTTGACATTAAAATGTCAAAAGCACTCAGTTTCTGAGACTTTTCTGCGCAGTGATTGTTCAAGCAGGTGAAGAAAAAATGTTTTAGTCCAAACTCCTCAGAAATGCGTCTTACACTTTCGTTTTCTAAATTTGACAGTTCCATTCGTTCACCATCAACAACTCGCGCTCCTTGAATCAGTACTTCCGACTCTATACAATGGCAGTTACAGCCTTGTATTTGACAACGATGGAATAAGTTCACAAACAACTCGTCGCTAATAACAGACAATAATTCCTTTGTCCGTATTCCTCAATGGGATAGATGGAAACCAACACCGGAGCTGTTCTGGCGGGCGGCCATGCCGCATGCAAGACGGTACATCTTCGGAAAATTTATGACCTACCCCAAGGTTCTTAGCGTGACTTGTGCATGATAAGGTCAGGGCATTTGCAGCATTTCTGTTATTCATTCACTACATAGAACTGTTCACACGCCCTATGATATGTACTTTGTTGCTAACATTATGCAAGTTTTGTTGTTAAAAAAATAAAACTGAACGTTGAACTTGTAGGCCTACTCGTTTGAAGCAGCAGACATTATTAATTTAGTTGACCTAGATTCTGCATTGAAGATCAACCATTGAAACGCGGAAAACAACGAATTACGTCAATTATACCGTATTTTCGCCTGCATGTTGTCTGATCGTACTATTCTTGTTTATCTGATGATGCTAAACAATAATGATCTTGTGAACTTTGGATAGGTCATAAATTTTCTGAAGATGTACCATTTTGCATGCCGCATGGCGACAGTGCGCTGGGCGCATGTGCGACGATAAGGGAGATAACTATTCTTGAATTTCGGCCAAGGGAAATAACTCTTCCCGCAGATTTATAAAAAAAAAGAAGCATTGCCATTTCGGCATTCTTACGGTCGGTCGGGTTCACGGAAACAAACAATTTTTTTTGTTACGCCTCACATACAAAGGAGTTTTCCAAAACCGTCAAAAACATTTTTTTCCCTGAAATATTACATGTAGCATGGCGATTAACTGCACATATGCACATGCACATATAGTACGTGCCTCTGGCTGAGTCTGTATTTTGTTGAACCACTTAAAGGTGAAATGCAAAGGTTTTTAGATTCTCCTTTTCACATTTTATATAGACTGAATAATGATAGAAATATCAGTCTATCTAATTCACTTGGTTTAATTTGAATTATCTTGTCTGCTAGAATCTTTTCAAAAGCCGGTACCCCTAGCACAGCTGAATTCAGATTTGCAAAACGTCATCGCTTATCTTTCCTTGACAGTGACGTCACATCAGACCAGCATCCCGGAGACTGAACGTTACAAGTATTGACGCCCAGCCAGATGGTCTGATGTGACGTCACAAACCAAAGACAAACAAGGGCAGATAAGCGATGCGGATTTCATTTCTGAAATCGGCCGGGCTTGAGATACCAACTTTGAAGGACTTTTCAAAAGCTACCAGGAAACAAAATACTTCAAATAAAACCAAATGAAGTATATGGGCTGATATTTTCATCATTAACTAGCCAGCGAAAAATATAAATAGGAAAATATGAAAACCTTTGCATTTCACCTTTAACTTACTGATACGATAACACACAGGTGCACACTAGAGAACTTGTATGTTTGTGCCAAATAATAATTAAATAATTAGCCATAGCAAATGTGATTGGACACCTAGAGTCATTGACACTCGTCTGGGGTACTTGTCAGTGACAGCGTCTACCGGAGAGGTAATTAACATAGGCATCGTTGTCACCTCGGTAACATAAATCCTTCTATACCTATGCGACCTGTTCCATTGTCCGCTCGCAAATGTGAATCTTTCGATTCTTTTGCGATCTACATAATCTATTGTTAAATTGTACCTTGAATGCCATTACTATGAATCTCACAAATGTACTCTCTCCATGTACAAAATCCAGTAAAACTCAATTTGTGATGGTGAATCGGCATTATTGTCCCCGAATCGAGATACATTATTTCCTAACTTTCGCTCAGAATGTTTCATCAAAACCAAGGTTAGCAGGAATACAGAAAAGGTACACAACATACAGCACGGAATGTTTCTGCATGTCTTCATATCAACCTGGATCATTTCCAGGCTAGGTTATATCAAAGAGTTGAAAAATGGAACTTGTTGCTTCCTCGTTTATGCTCAGCATTAAGAGTATAGAACAAGGACTAGTTCGCTCGGTGTCCATATAATGTGACTGAGTGGGGTGTCATGTCTGCCTACGGCATGATATTTCAGAGGGACAGCACTATTAAATGACAGCATTAGATCTGCTCTGCTACAAGTACATGTAGGTACCCCTGCCCCTCCCTGTCTCATCCCTTACCTTCTCCGTCGTGAGATAGCTGGAAAAAAACGTTGAAAGCGACATTAAAACCCTATTCACTCACTCACCGATTTATATCAACCTGTAAGCTCATGTGCCCTTATTAGATTTTTAAGACATTGAGTTTTTGCATGTTTCAATCTTTTCTATTCCTGGACTAAAAAGTTTTTAGTGCGATTGGGGCATTTGTGTTATACAAACAAGATATTCTGCATATCTTGTTTGGCTTTCTTTAAATTTGACGTACGGTAAGTTCCCTAAGTATTCGCGACCCTAAGTAAATTCGAAAACGGCCATTTTTCGACAAGTCACGTGACACTGTTCCCTAAGTAATCGAAAACGGCCCATTCGCGAGAAACCGCGGTCCTAACTATTCGAAAATCTCCCATTTATCGTGGTCGCAAGATTGATAATATTGTGGGCTTATGTAGTTGTGCGATGAAAAAAACTTCCAGATTAACGAGTTTCCTTAGAATTAGTATTTGATAAACCTTGCAAACTTTTTGAGCAGAACCAATTGTAACAACTAAGTTGATTTTCATTATGTCTCAAACGAAATGTATCCAATGTTTGAACCGCGATTTTTCATGGTCATTAAATTGAGAATATTGCCGGTTTACGTGGACGTGCGATATTAAACATTGCCGATTGAAGAGAGCATACGTTCGATATTATACTGAAAATATCAAAATGAAGAACTGAAGAAGTTGCGTTTCATTCGGTCTTACAAAATATATTCCAACTGAACTATTATCCCCGAGTCCTGAGAGGTACACAATATAGATGAAATACAACCGCACACGGTCGGGATATAGTTGCATTAATTTTGGCGACTGTATGCCATGTGCGCCTCACCCAAAAACCAGAAACGCGCCTGTTTGGTTCCGACTTTCGGATTTTTCTTCCGTTTGACACGAATGTTGAGATTCCCAGCTATGATAATGAAAACATATTTTTGTACTGTTCAGACAAAAATAATTTAGAAACGTATCATTTCCAACGAACGCGGCGATTCAGAATATTTTACGGCCGTAGAATTCGCGGTGATGCATATACCGAAAAAAGTTTGCGCTCTTGTATTCAACTTTTCAGGAGCAAGCAAACTGTGATAAATAATTATTCCACCGAACATAAACTGAGTAGAAATTTGTCATCTTTCTTTTCCAGATGATGATTCATATCGGGTGTAAACTCCCTATTTTGAAGATGCCAAAACAGTGTAAAAGACAACCAGACGCGTAACGTATTACAGACTGCATGGCGGTGAAAAGACATTCAAAATCAGCAATAATGATATGCAACCCGTCAAGTTTACGCTAATTATTGATATTCCGGATGAATTCAAGTCAGTTTTTTTATTTTCATAAGGCATAATATATTGTGGTTGTGTTAGCTGAATATGTTATGAAGCGGGAACCGTGTACAAGCGCAAGTTTGGCCCACGTGCTATGCTATCCAAGTATTGATCACGTGATGTTATTGCAACTCCGTATGGCGGGAAAATGTACAACCAACACGTGGCATGTTGAAACTTTCATTCTACAGACCCCACCCAATTCTATGGAAGTATTTTCATACATTTGTTAATCAAGGATCGAAGGGATACAGTGAATTGTTAGAAAGGGCAAGCAATTCATGTCTTTCGTTTAGCCGCTGTACAGGTCGGGATGAGCTCGTTCCAGCTGGGAAGATTGTATATCATCTCAGACGAGTTGGCCCTGATATGGGTGTTAGCCGAGTTGGCCCTGATATGGGCCTCCAAATAGTGTCGGGCGCTTGATTAATTTGCTGTTCGTTTTATTGACATAAACAGTTTGAAAAGCCCTTCCACAAGATTTCCCTATGAAGAGCAATCAAGAAATTATTAGGTTTGATTCTCAATCTGAAAATGACGTAATCTGTGTTTCTTCATTAGATCGATTATATATTTTCCCGTAAACATCATTGGCGTCACCGCGATAGTTGAGCCTAGTCTTCTCGGCCGTGACAAAAATTCTGCAAGGTTTCAAGCATGTCCTGAAGAGAAAATAAAGAATCAGAATGTCAAAGTGACAGAATATGCTCCCGTATGTACTAATACAATGATATACGCGAATTTGTGATTTTAAATTGGCCGGATGTCCGATGAAAGCATGACTGAGAACCGACGGGGAAACCTGATTTTTCTATAGATGATTTATACTCTGCAGTGGATTTAAATCATTTCTAGCTCCACGATTTAAATAATGAATATAATGGGAAATATGCTACATGTAGATCTCCTTCTACCTCAATCAGTACTTTATTTATCCTTTGATGAATGGCGAAATATTGCCTGACAAATCTAAATGCACAGCAAACATTTCCCAGGTTTTGCTTCCGTGTTTCCCCTCGACCACACGTTTTTGTACCACTGAACTTCATTCTACACACAAAAGTATTGTGACCTTTCAATGTCCAACGGTATGAGTATTTAACATAGGGACTCTAATTTACGAAAACGTCCGTTTTTCTGAACTGACCTGCACAAACTATTCGGAAGTGGTCAGTTTTTCAGGACTGCGATATTCACTTCCGGTCACGAATACTTAGGGAACTTACCGTACCTTCAAATCTGTCCGAATAGAACCCAGTTTATGGTATCACATACATGTATATCTGAGCAGCCTACATCTATATAGGTTAAGAATTCCCCTCTCCTGAATGTTCTCTGTATACATGTAATACCTCTATAAAAAATATTAAAAAATCCTTCATACAAAAAATTTGGTTTGACATTAACTGCTCTCAATTATGCATTGACTAACACCTGTACAACATGTAAATATGATCTTTTTGCCTCGCAGGGCATATGTGTCCCTGTGGACACTGTCAATTTGACTCTAGTTCTGATACTGGACACTGTCAAACTGGCTGTCCTTCTGATACTGCTATTTATGTTTGAAGTCTTGATAGCGGACTTAAACTGCAGTTTTGAACTGTGATGGTGATGCAGTTCAAGTTTTATGAACATCTGATTTACATTTTGTCATTGAGACTTTTTCGGAGAGAGAAATAAAAATCTGAGGTACAATGTATTTCCAGATGTTCCAACAATATCTCCACTGTTCATTTCTCTTATTAAATGGTGCCTCAAACCAGATGTGTACATGTACATGTATATGAGGCGCCGTTTGTCACTTTCTGATTTAATCTACTGATTTATAAATATCGGGTATTTAGCAGTCGGATATATAAATATCGGGTATTTAGCAGTCGGATATATAAATTTGCAAAAAATGAGCGTGAAATAAACACCAAGTTCAGTCAATTTTAAATCCTATATCAGCGAATAAAATCCGAGAAAAATTTATAAATACCTATTTTGGATTTCAAGATATATATATCTCTCGTTGTGTTATTTCTGGGATATAAATTTCTCCACCTTATATATATATATTCCTGATAAAGGATTTCTTATTTATATATCCAAGGTAACGTATCTTACTGATATATAAATATTTAAAAATGTGTAGTTGGGTATATATATATCCATCTTCATCTAACTCCGGATTTACAAATACTGAACTGAGAAAGTCTCATATATAGATATCCCAGTTATAATATGCTAATGAGTTGCGATACGTTTACCGCAAAAATGATGATGTCACACTAAGCCTCTTCAAGTGTACCAAGGGTCGGCAAACACCGCTCAATCATTCCGCAGATTCTCATGTGCGGTATTGTAAACACACGCTAATTTGTGGGTCATCTGTGAATATTATCGGGCAAATTCATTCAGGTACTTCTTACTTTTAACCAGCGTTATTCGCAGAAGCACAGAATTTATAGAAAGCTATTATTATTAGTATTCATTATGTCTTGCCCACGGATCACAAGGACTTTTGTCACCTGAAACACGAAATAGACAATATGATCTAAACCAACACCAAAACCGACGACGTCATCGGTTTTTGAGACTCATCAGCATACTATTAGCATACTATAAATGGGATATCTATATATGAGACTTTCTCAGTTCAGTATTTGTAAATCCGGAGTTAGACGAAGACTGGATATATATATATATACCCAACAGCACATTTTGAAATATTTATATATCAGTAAGATACGTTACCTCGGATATATAAATAAGAAATCGTTTGTCAGGAATATATATATATATTGTGGAGGAATTTATATCCCAGAAATAACACAACGAGAGATATATATATCTTGAAATCTAATATAGGTATTTATAAATATTTCTCGGATTTTATTCGCTGATATAGGATTTAAAATTGACTAAAGTCGGTGTTTATTTCACGCTCATTTTATGCACATTTATATATCCGACTGCTAAATACCCGATATTTATAAATCAGTAGATTAAATCAGAAAGTGACAAACGGCGCCTCATACATGTATGTGACAGACAGCATCTGTACATGGGCATGGGTTCCGTATGACCACAATGACTCAGGACCTCAGCATTTTCTGGCCGTTTTCCAGCTAGGCTAAAAAAGAAAGAAAGAATTTTGTTTCTGGGTAACATGTACATGTATGTTGTTCTGAATATTAACCTTTTTTCTCACAAAATTTCAAAAGCTCATGCATTAAATTGCGTTCACGTGGAGAAGCACTGAGTTTGGAGTATTACTGGAGTTTGATGTATTAAAGAGTATTTGTATTAAAGAGTCTTAATACGAAAACACAACATGTGGCACTGTAATCACTTTTTTTTAGGCTCTTGTCCAAAAACAATGACTCTTTTTGGCCTTATCTGCGTTGAATACTGGCTAAAATTAATATAGACAATTTGTAGACTTTGGGTTATATACATGTACATGGCAGTGTGACTATGCGTCACAGGACCTACGAAGTAAGGTAGGCATTAGGACAGGCACTGAGCTCTTGGCAATCCCCCCCCCCCCAGCCCCAAGTTGAAATCCTGCCTATATTAAGATGGGCACATGCAGCCCAAGTCAGAATCACCAGAGATTTTTATCAAAAATCACCAGAAATTTTCGATTAAAACAGTATTGAATATTTTGTTGAAGATTAAAAGTGATGGGATTGAATGAATAGTTTACCAGTTACTGTGCTGATGTGAATCTGTGACACACCAACACACTCTGTGGCAGTGATTCTGGGACACACCAACACACTCCGTGGCAGTGATTCTGTATCCCTTAATCAAGGAATCAAAATTTGAAATGACAAGAAAAATTTAGACATAATTACACATGTAATGTTTTTGCTTAAATTATATCCCAGTGTGATATATAGTCAATATTCAAGAAGTACAATCAAAGTTACTTTATCTAGTTAAATTCTACCCAAAGAAAATAAATTAAGACCCTTTAAACATGCGGTCAATGCCAGATGTTGAGTTTTATACAGCCGTAGATCAGGGCTCTGGGTGCATATATCATGTTTCTATACCCTTGATGCACACAACAGCGGCAAAAACAAAGCCTCCTTGAACAACCTATCTTTATACAGGAAATTCTTAACCCAGAAATTACCATTCTCTCTCAAAGAAAACAATTTACGCCAGGAAGGCCTTTTTTATTAAGCTAATTTTGTTAGGTAGGGGCCTACTTAGATTCAATAATTGTCATGAAATTTCTTTGATTATATCTTAATTGCAACTATGTTTGTTCCTCAAACCTGACATGCTTGAGCTATACATGTATAACACACTTTCATTTGAGAGTCCAGACATTCCACCATTCATGTGAACAAATTGTACTAAACATGGAATAATTAAATTCACACTACCCGTTTCTACAGTATCAGTACTATGTTACTATCTGTAGCAGTTGAAACCCAGTAAAACTGAAACAATTAAAACCAGTAAAGAAATTTGTGTGTTGAATAACAGAAAATATGGTATGGAGATTTGAATGAGTAAACTACTAAACAACTTACACGATACCAACAAAATGTCCCAACACAAGCTGATAAATTCCTTGGGTGGCTTGCAGGATGGATTTGTTTCACCCTCAGTAAATTTTATCATTGTTGCTCACAGGCTAATCTGAAGGATGATACCAGATCTTTCTATGTTCTGCTGAGTTATTGCACCGGCTGACTTAATTGGTTGATGTAGGATATTTCATCATCAGTGGCAATTTGACCTTTTGAAGCCTGCATGATTTGGTCTGTGATGAAATGTTTGGATGTGAAATAGGATACACGTTAAAGGCCACAGTTTACATATATCTATAACAATATACTGAATTGTGTGTATTAAGAATGGCAAGTTGCCTGGTAATAGCAGTGTAGATAAATACACTAACAAATATGATGGAAAATTAGCATTTCCTATTTCATTATCCCAACACGTTTTGTACTGTGTTATAAAGGTTATGTCAAAGAAGCAAAGAAGTTCTATATCGATGTTTAGACTTGGGGTCGCTCAAATAAGATAGGAAACGTGTTGGTGTGAGAATTTGGAAATCGTAGAAAGAATATGTCCAATATGCCAAAATTCCATTCATGGGGTACATGTAATAATAGAACGTCCCGCTTATGATGAAATAAAATACGATGCCCGCTTTGAAATGTTTGCACTCTTGGGTGGTGACATGTCCGCCATGTCAGACAGGGACATTGTGCAGTGTCAAAAGAGCTAAATTTGTTTTGCTATTCTAGAACGTATTGTATATCAGTTAACATATAAAACGTAATATTGATGAATGTTGTATCTCATAACTCTGATAAGAGTTCACAAGTGTGCACTTGCGAATCGTATTTTGTCTGTATTTTAATGTTTCCTTGTACATGCAGTGAGGTATAAATAAATTCATCGTTTTGCCCCCTTTTTAGTGCACCACAAATACGACTCAATCTGCATTGGGGCATTGAGATTCATGACTACCGTCCAGCACATTTTAAATTCCACATATTCAATTAATTCTATTATCAAAGCCGGTATTAAATCAAGTGTAAGTCAATCAAATTTAATCGTTTAATCTAACATATATATGGTTATAATATTATTGTTCCGACCTGCAATGATATTGCAATGTAAATAGACATGTACGATTAGGGTTTCTCGGTCTGAGATTGTAATTCGGACTTGAGTTTTGCGGATCATTGATGAGCGGAAAAATGGTTTGTGATCCAGAAGTGTGTTGTGTGTGTCGATCGGTTAGTTTCGCCTTCAAAAATAGAAAGCTTGTGCTATTTCGAGGACATTTGGTATTTCCGAGAAATACAGTGCGGTAAATAGGTCACTGGTTATTCCGTACAGCCTCTGTCACGATCGTGTGTTATGGTGCTTGTGCAATAGTGATAGTGCTATAGCCCGGACGTCTTTAATGCGCGCGGATGTCGGATAGCACAGTGGTAAATTTAACAGACCTATGACAGAAGGTAAATGTACGTTTCATTACTATGCTTATTGCATCAGCTTGCGCTTTCAGCTTCGGACCTTCATCTATTAGACTAAATTCACTCATTTATCCACTGGTTAAATGGGCCCCGTTTACACAAAGTCTTGACCAGGCTCAAAGTCGCTTAACTTCGCTGATTTTACCAGAACCGGTGTGTCGTGATATGGCGTATCAGGGAACCTTCAAAAGTCACAGTGAAACATATAGCCAAGGGTTCCCGATGGGCAATGACGGTGCACTCGCTGAGCCATCAATAAATAATAAAAAAAGAATTATAAGTCAAATTTTCATCAGAATTCGGTCAGCTCAGAACTTGCTCGTAACAATGCCCTAATGCACGTTCATGCCAAAAATCAAGGTTATAATGTCAACGGTTCTCCTTATTTTGCCGACGAAAGGATTCGGATGGACTGACTGACTGACTGACTGACTCATTACCGGACAATTTGCGATCTGTAGCCTACTTCGTAGGAAAAAATGCACTTGCCTAATGGGGGAAAAACAAAATTGGGAAAATGTAAACAGATCCATGGACAGGTAGATTTTTTTATATATAAAACATATGATACATATAGGCATGATAGGGGAAGTTTCATAAAAAACATCTGAACATGTACAAATAGTAATTAACTCTCAAAAATAATATTAAGTACTACATCTGAAGAATAATCTCTTTCAAAATTTATCAAATTTGATAAATATTACCGAGCAACATTTTTAGCTAAAAGACTTCAAAACTAATCTTGGCCTGGCAAACTGTAACGTTCCCAGTACATGCTGTACATTTACATTCGTACATCCACTGCTCTCAAACATACTCACAATTCAACAATTCATCTACATACTTACAAACATATTCTCATATTTACTGAATCCATCGCTTTCAGACTGACTCACAAACCAACACTGCATCAAAGATATTCACAAGGCTTAGTCCTTAGTTTTCAAACCTATCCACAACAGTGTCCAATAAGGCCTAATCCACAGCTTTCAAACTTATTCACAAAATTGTTCAATGAAGCTAGTCTACAGTTTTATATTCTATCCACCACTGTGTTCACTAAGGCTTAGTCCACAGTTTTTAAACCTATCCACAGTGTCCGCTACTTAACCCTATCTGGCCTGGGCTTTTTGGGACCTCTTGAGCTAGGGGGCTGAAGCATACCACACTATACCCTTGGGTCAAGCTCTACCAGAAAATGTAAAAAAATCCAAGATGGCCGCCTTGATGACGTCATTTTGAAAAACAGCATTTTTTGGTCGATTTTTCAGTCCGATTTTTCGATTTTTTTATTTATGCAATTTCTCCGCAGAAACTGCGTGATAAATTAGTAAATATTAATGTGATATGAAATAAAATAGTGTTTGCCTGCTTTTCATTGCAGAAAAGCAGAAATTTTGAAGAAATATGACAAAAACATCACTTTTCTGGGACCCCACCTGGCCGCCATCTTGAATTTTCCCATGATCCTCTGCTCGGGGGGTCATGCAAATAGGCTCAAATTGACCCCAATATGATAAACTGAAAAGTCACGGAGTTTCGGCTTTCCATTTTTTGTCGTTCCGGAGATAGTGCAGAAAGTTTGGTAGGGGGGCCATTTTGTCCCCCCCAGGCCAGGTAGGGTTAAGACATATTTACAAGGCTTCATCCTCATTGCTTTCAAACATACATGTATCCACAGGGTCCCGGGTGTAAAAAGGAATAGGACCCTACCTGTGGGGTTCTCGGGTGTGAAAAGGAAGAAGACCCAAACTTTGCGATATGACTAAAATATAGTTAAAAGCGACATTAAATCATACTCATTCACTCACCCCGTGTCCACTGCTTCAAAAATATTCACAAGGCTTTAATAGTCCACAATGCTTTCAAACATATCCACAGTGTCCACTGCTTCAAACACATACAGAAGGCTTTGTCCACAGTGCTTTCAAACATATCCACACTAGTGTCCACTGCTTCAAACATATCACAGTTCTTAGTCCACAGGGATTTCAAACATAGCCAGTGTTCATTGCTTGAAAGATATTCACTGTGCTTTGTCCACAGTGATTTCAAACATATCCGCATCGTCCACTGCTTCAAACATTTACAAGACTTAGTCCACAGTGCTTTCAAACCCATCCACAGTGTCCACAATTTTCAAACATATTAATGATGTCCACTGCTTTGGAACTACCAATGTCCACTGCTTTTATAACTTATTTTGTCCAGTGCTTTCAAACATACATGTATTCATGAAATGCACTGCTTTCAAACATATTAACAAGGCTTAATTCACAGTGCCTTCAAACATATTCATATCAGACCTTGGAATTCAGTATTTCAACTGATTTTCCAGATATTTTAAAAAGTGCAAGCTCTATTTCGATATGCCTACAGGCTGGGTATAATTGTAGCTTCAATTACAGTACAGCTGTCTGGTTCAGTGCCTCAGCTTATACTACACCCATGGTGGATTCTGTGTACGACCAGACGTATGTGTTCCTGTGACCTCCTTGTGTCCGTTGCACAGACTGATCTAGTTCTTCCCCTAATTCTAAAGCTGTTATCTGTTGAAATAGTCTGTGAAAATTAATGTTTCATGTTTTCAGAGTTTTTACTGTGGTTTATTGTATACCGATAACACTGTACTGAATTATACTTTACAGAAACTTTTATGATTGGCTAGGCTAGATGTTTTTTCAGTTTTTCCTACAAGCCAATGAAAATGCCGGATTTTCTCTTGATGATTTGAATTGACCAATCAAGTGCTTTCAAACTGGAAGATATCCCATGGTGCAATTGTCCACAAGCCAATCAAAATGTCAGATTTCATCTTGATGATTTGAATTACCCAATCAAGTGCTTTCAAACTGGAAGATATCCCATGGTACAATTGTCCACAAGCCAATCAAAATGTCAGATTTCATCTTGATGATTTGAATTACCCAATCAAGTGCTTTCAAACTGGAAGATATCCCATGGTGCAATTGTCCACAAGCCAATCAAAATGTCGGATTTCATCTTGATAAGTTGAATTATCCAATCAAGTGCTTTCAAACTGGAAGATATCCCATGGTGCATTGTTTTATGTTTTTTAAACTCCCTTTGGGCTCACCCAGGAAAAAAGAGAATCGCACTTGACTGCGCCCCTCTTTCTGTATGTTCGAATGTCTGACTCCAACCGGAAACATTCTCTCGGCCTAATTAATAATACAAGATGGCTACCAGGTGTTCAAAATGAGTGTTGACAGTTAATGCCTTTAAGACCAAATTGAAAAATGTATATTTAGCTCAGAAATTTACTGCAGTAATTTACTGCAGTAAGTGCACAAAAGGTCGAGGAGTTTAATCAAGTTTGGGCCTACTGCCATGAGTTTTTTTTATTGGTATATTTGCAATAATCAATAAGAAAATACTGCGAGTTCAGGTGCTATACCATATGATGATGCGCAACATCTGTCAATATCAGTATGTAGTCTTGAAATATTGTATTTCATTGGTGCGCTATTTCATAGTATTATTAGCTTGATATGTCACCTACATGTATATGAAGTCGAATATCCCGGATATTAGTATAATTAAGTGTAATCTGGTCTGAGAAATAAAAAATAAAAAAAATATGAGACAGCATGCCAGGTTTTCAAGGAGTTATTAGTTTCTTAAACGGACAGCTGTGGGCTAGTATAAATCACGTTAATTAAGCATATAGCTGTAGCTCCCTGCATTTCCTGACAACTGCATGTATAGCACATTATTAGGACTTGCATATTCAGGGCAGTAATAGATTCTGGTGAAAACGTTCGCGTTATTTGTTCTAAATTTGATTGTTTTTTTGCTCACACTTATTATCCAGCATGTTGGCCACAGATATGAACTGAGGATTCTGGGTGGCATGCACAAGTGCTGTTGTATGGATGAAGACTGTATATTCATCCACCATGTCTATTTATTATGTATTGCATAAGTGAGCACAATATGTACTTCAAAGGTGAGGGGAGTCAGAAAATATTAAATAATAACATGCATCCAACATATCCAAAGAAAGATCCTGATTTTGAAGACGGCACTTAATATTTATTGATAGTCAATATATCAGTGGAATTTCGTAGAAACTTGAGTACCGGTATGTATTCCTCAAATTTAAAACATTGATTGGCAGGGCTTGCTTTTCCATGGAAATACCTGTCAGCACTCTTGCACAATAATTCATGAGAATTGACAGATTTCTGTAAAATTTTAGCAAACTAAGTGAGATCGAGTCATCTTGAAACAAAAAATTCTCAAATCATTGGAAATTCATCCTGACCCAATAGACATTCATCTTGACCCAATAGAAAATCATCCTGAAACAACAGAAATACATCATGAACCAATAGAAATACATAATGAACCATTAGAAATGATAGTTTTGTATTCCTGTGGATTCTATTAGAGTTACGAGAATCTGTTTGATAGAAACAATATGCATCATGGGAGATCTTCCAATTTTAAAAGCACTTGATTGGTCAATTCAAATTTTCAAAACAAAATCCGGTATTTTCATTGGCCAGTTTAGAAAATTGGAAGAAAATCCAGCCAATCATTGAGTTTCTACATGTATTTATTGGAAGAACAGAACAACCAATCCGGAAGTGTCTGAAGAGGCATTTGAGTGTTGAATGAAAATTCATCCTCAACAAGTAGAAATTTGTCATGAACAAATTCAGTCTTTCACTTTTGAAAATAGTTCTGTGAATCACACAGATTCACATCTGGAAAATGATTTTTTAAGGAATGTGCTATCACACTTCTCCATGCAGATTATAACATATTGGGAGACTTACATTTGGCGAGTGCTGTTTTTCACACTCCTTAGCTAATTTTTAGAAGTGTGATGGTGTGAGAGTGTGATCACATTCATCAAAAAACGACTGACTGCAAATTCTAGAAATTCATTCTCATTGAACAGAAGCTTGTCCTGAACAAATAGAAATTTTCATAAATGACAAGAAATTCATTCTGGAGCAATAGTAATTCATCTAGAACAAATATAATTTCATCCGAAACTAAGGGCAGGGATGAGAAATTTTAGCTTTTTATGCAGTTTTCTTGAAAGTTATTTCTAAAACCTTCAGCATTTGGTCTGAAAGTTTAAAAAAAAATGACACTATTGTGAAGGGGGGGGGGAGGGGGGTGAGGTATTGTCCGCTTTTTATACGCCTGCCCAAAAGGCGGTCATATTATGTGATGGCGGTTCCCGGTTCTCGTGTCCGGTCTATATCTGGGACAGTTTCCTATCCACAGCTCCAATTTTTGGTGAGTGGATACCCTACGGGGAGACGATGTGTCGCGTACCAAAATGAAGGTCAAAGGTCACTGGCCTAAAAAACAGGAAATCACTGAAGTGTTCGTGTCTGGTCTATATCTGTGAACGTTTTCTGTCCACAGTTGCAATTTTTTGTGAGTGGATACGCCAGGTGGAGACGATGTGTCGCGTACCAAAATTGAGGTCGAGGTCAGAGGTCAAAGGTCACTGTTGCCAAAAATCAGGAAATCATTGATTGTTGACAGTTTTCTATCTACAGTTCTAATTTTTGGTGAGTGGATGCCCTAGGGGGGGAACGATGTGTTGCATATTAAATGTAGGTCAAGGTCAGAGGTCAAAGGTCAGTGTGATCGAAAAATCAGGAAATCGTTAAAAATTTCTAATTTTTTGTGAGTGGATTCAATAGGCGGAAATGAAGTGATGCATACCAAAAATTAGGTCAAGGTCAAAGGTCACCGACCCCAAAATTAGGAAATTATTAAAAATAACATTTTTTGTGTCAGTAGATACATTAGGGGGACACAATGTGTCACATACCAAAATGTAGGTCAAGGTCACTGTGACCCCAAAATTGTGAAATTGTTAAAAATCATGACTTTTTGTGTTCATTGAGAAATTGAGGGGAGACGGTTTGTCATGTAACAAAATTTAGGCCAAGGTCAAAGGTCAAGGTCACTGTGACCCCAAAATCAGGAAATCATTAAAAATCATGATTTTTTGTGCGCATTGATAGATTGAGGGAAGACGATGTGTTGTGTACCAAAATTGAGGTCACGGTCAAAGGTCAAGGTCACTGTGACCCCAAAATCAAGAAATCATTAAAAGTCACATTTTCATATGCCTCTGGAAGACGAGGTCGTGTAATGCGATGTTGCGTTCTGTCTATTCATCCATTAACATTTGTTGTCCATGCGATAGCTCTAGTTTCAAGGTATGCATTGATACCAAACTTTGAGTATACCTTACTCGCATGGCAAAGTGGAGCCATACATATGAGATCAATTTGTCAAAGGTCTAGGTCGCAGTCCCCCAAAACTGAATCGAGCTTAGCTGACTAAATGTGTTGGAATATTGTTGGAATATTCGAAGTTCTTTTCCCTGCATTTATATGGTATTGTCCTGTGGAGTTGTCTCCCATGTTTGAAACGCTTCATTTAGTTAAACTGTTATGAAATAAAAACCACACATTTACTAATTTAACGGGGAGAATAATCCTTTATGAACTTCACACTTGTTTATTAACTCGAGAACAAAGGTTTACTTCATCAATTTCTTTTTTCTTCATGAAAAATTCTCTCGTCTGAAAGGAATCCATTTGCAGGAAAACTACTATTTTCTTGTGTTTGACTATTGTCGATTTCAGTGTGGGATATGTGAGCTCTCAGCTCTTGCTTCAAGGTCAACTAGTTACCAAGAGTTAAGCTCATTTTAGTTTATCATTCAATATAAGATGTGATATATGTTACATTCTTATAAGCAAAAAATTGTAGACCTTTCTCTGGATTGCTAGATCAATTGGAATCAAGGCTATTAAACAACCTTGAAATTTGAACCAATGTAATTCCAAATATACGGGCGTATATTGAAGCCCCTTGGGCTCTTGTTCAGATTTGTTTGTGTTGCACCGTCATCCCTGTGAGAGAGAAAGTCATCCTGACACAATAGAAATTCATCCTGTGCCAGAAGGGATTCATCCTGTACCAATAGAAATTCATCCTGAACCAAGAGAAATACACCATGAACCAACAGTACAGAAAGAACTGACCACTGTTGAAGCTTTGAAATCCTTGATAATATGACATACACAAGGGTGGAAAAATCAGACTGGTTTGTGCATGTATTTGGCAGGATATTCAATAATGAATAACATTGTAGTTATCTGTGTGCACGTGACCTTTTTAATAATGTGCCAGTGCGTATATATTGTTCTGAGAAAGCCTTCCAACTGTTTTATAATTAATGTATTGACTTTGTGTTTACAGATGGATGCAGGACCACAAGTCGCCCATTGTGAGGTTTTACCTGCCATTTGGGCGAGAGCGCCTCCTGGTGGCAGATCCTGCCAGTATGAAGCAGATTCTCGTGACTAACAGTAAAAATTACGTCCGAGTTTCCCCTGGCTTAGACACGTGAGTCAGTGATCATAATAAATCCCATATTTATTGTAACCCTAGCTACCACTCCAAATATTTTCATAAGGATTTCGTTTTACAGTTGTTTTCCATCTATTATTTTCAACAGAAATTTGAGACAGATTTGATATTCCTGAAATTTGGAAGAGAAAGAAATTGAAGAAATTGAAATGGTCCCATGGCATGAACTGTATAAATGTATATGATATCTGACAGCATGTTAAACTAGAATAACGTTCAGATTGTAAATTCTAGCTAATACCATGAATACTGTAATCATGACACGTACATGCGAGATAGTTTATTATATAACTTCCACTAGCCATGCCTTGCAGATCAAGGTCATAGAAAAGTTTTCAAGTTTGGAGGGCTTCAGAGGGGGTGAATCTGTGAGGGAAGTGTCCGCCAGAGAAGGTTTTTTTCTGAAAATTGATGGTATTGGCATTCACTGGGGAGCATTTGAGTGGTGTAACATTGTAACAATTAAAGATTTAATCAGCCTCAAAATGGATGGATTTTGTAAACTCTCCCCTGTGCATATGTTTCAGCAGGGAAGATTACCAAAGCATCATATGTATTATATTTGATGATAGTGGGATCGACATATGCAACGAATGCAAAAATATCTTGTCAGAGAAATTTGAAACTCGGCCCGCTTCGACGGATTTTCTGTGTCGCCATTGAGTGTGTGTCGTACGCGGAGAGGAAAATGACGTCACTGCGTGACGTACGAGTGACGTGGGAACGTTCACGAATCTGAATGCTGCACAGCTGCAGCCATGGAATAACGTCATGTCTCTTGCCTACGGTTCGGTAATGTCGCATAGCATAAGTTGGTAGAATGCACCACACGTGTATACGCTTGACCGTGGAAAAAATGCCATGCCGTTTTTTTTCAAGATCAATTCCTTCTATTTTCTCGTGAATGGTACATGTAGAAACAAGTTTAATTTTTTGTGGTCAAATGTGTTTAATTTTGTAACATATGTGACTTTCGTTGAGTTTGAGAGACTACGATTTCAGCCCAGATTTGAGGCTGATTACAAAGCTTTCAATGGGCACCAAACTTACTGGTACGCACTGGTGGGGGTAAGTTTACTCCTCCTGTAAAAAAGTGACAATTGAAAAAGATAGGTGATAAGACAACAAAAAAATGATTCTGTGTTACATGTATTTTTACTCCTCAGCCCTATGGGCTCAGGAGTATTGTTGTGGCCCTAGGGATGTGTCTGTCCGTCTGTCCGAGCCGTATCTCGATAACTATTTCTAGAAAGTTCATGAAACTTACAGGTTATGATCCTTTTATTATACGCCCGCCCAAAAGGCGGACGTATTATGTGATGGCGGTTTCCGTCCGTCTGTCCGTCCATCCGTCTGTCCGTTTTTTTACAATTTTTTTTTATTTTTCTACCATTTTCCAGTCTCCTAAAAACGGATCTACAAGTATGCATACATTAGCCATACTTTTATACTGATTTACATACCCTTACTTGCTTGTAGCCAATCAAGAGCTCCATAGTAAAGTTGTATTTCAGCCATTGGTTCAGTGTAGTGAATGACTGGTCATTGGTTTGGTCTAGAAGTCTATACGTCTGCATATTCAGTACGGTATTGCCAGACTAATTGTCGTATCCCTACGCTGTTGAGAAAAAAATAGTCCGACTTTAAAACTGTGAAAATCGACTTGTTATTTCGTCTAAAAGTTCTCAGAATGGATTTGAACGATAATAAACGCCTGTTTTATCGGAAAACGGCAAGTTGTACTTTGTCTTGTAACAGAATTGTAGGAACCTGTGAGATTCTGTCAAAAACGAAAGTAGTGCCCATGTGTTTGTGCTTCCTGCCAACACATCCGATGATGGAGTTGAGTTTGCAGTGGTAAAATGAACTGTGGTCGTCGGCCAGTACAAGCGGTGTCTCGCATAACAAGTCCTCTAAAATATACTTCATGGAAGATAGCGAAAGGTATGGCCACCCAATAAATCAACGCACACATCATCGTCGTCGTTGTTGTTGTTGTTGCACTGACGCTAATGCATTACCAACGGAGATTCGTCAGGGGAGTTTTTATCTCACATTATGATGGGATGTGATTTTCGGCTATCGGAGCCAGTTTTTCTTAGAGAAGTGAAATTCTCCACAGTATCCATATGTAATTTGTGCATTTTTATTCTGAAATTTGAAGGAAATCTGTTCAGGATCAAAGTAACCCAGACACTCTGGCTGTGATAGGTGAATATATAGCTAAGGGGGCGTGGCATTCCTATCACAGCCCAGATTGAGGGTGGGTTAAATTTTCGCGATAAAATTTATGTCGCGACAAGCGGCTTTTCGCTGACGAAAATAACGAAACGGGAGAGAAAAAATATGCCAATTTGATACAGTTTGACCGACCTGAGCTTCTTTGTCCACCATCTATCATAGCTAAGAATCATAGCGTCCCCTTCCCTCACCGCTATGCCGACGACAAATACATTTCCCTGGTGGTAACTCGAACATCTCCATGGCGCACTTATTATTACCTTTGCGCCCTATTTGACCTTCAATAACTTGAGAGAATGGGCCGCCATGAATAAAAATACCATAATCGATGTTGTGATCATCATCCCCTGTATACACGGGGTCAATAATGACGGAAATGCCCATCTTCTTGACCCTTGATTTCAGGTGATTTTGAGGCTCCATAGGGATAATTTTAACATCTGTAATTAATATATGACCAACGAAGGGCCAGCTAGTCTGCCATTTCTGTATTTTTATTCATGGCGGCCCATTTTCTCAAGTTAATGAAGGTCCAATAGGGCGCAAAGGTGATAATAAGTGCGCCATGGAGATGTTCGAGTTACCACCAGGGAAATGTATTTGTCGTCGGCATAGCGGTGAGGGAAGGGAGACGCTATGAATCTTAGCTACATCTATCATGACTGTTTTGATGCTGACAAAATTGATTTTAACGTTTTCGCGCCTTTCCGACCTCTTGTGAGAATATGACCTTCGCTATTTTTATGTCGTGACCTTTCTAAGCACGTGAATAAACAGACGTCGCTATTGGTTTAAAACCAGCATGGATGACGTGATTCAAAAGGTCAACCCCATTCTGCGCATGTCCCTGTAAACTGTGGAGAAAGAAACATGACGGTTTTGTTGACAAAATCCGTGTTTGATGGGAGATTCCATCTAATTAAAGGAGTCATTAGGTGGTTGTCATAGTGCTGGAGATGCCAAATCATATTATTTATTCGATAAAATGCTTTTTGTGCCTCTGTCTCAATTCCCCACGCCGTGTGCAGTTAAAGATCTCGAGCGACTGACGTCTTATTTTTTTTTTTCCTTTTCGGTCTGTATTAGTGATTTGTGCTAAGGGGTCAGCAACAACAACCCCCTCCAAAAAATAGATTCCTTAGCCGATGTTTTCAGGCTAGGATCAAAGAAAATCTCCAATACCTCACGTGGGTTTTGTTTTGTTTTTTTCAAAGCACAATGACGTTGGGCTTGCAATGTTGTAACATTGTGACTATAGGCACTATGAAAATAACATGTGAGGTATTGGAGGTTTGTTTTGATTCTGAATAGATTTCCTTCGAATTTCAGAATAAAAATGCACAAATTACATTAGAGATATATACTGTGGGGAATTTCACTTCTCTGAGATGAACTGGCTCCGATATTTAGCCGGGAATCCCATCCCATCGTGATACAGCTCAGTAACTCTAGCCAGTTGTAGTTATTTCTTTCATCCCATGGGCCATGTGTAACATTTAAAAAAAATTATATTTTTTTTCTTAAAAATATATAAAACAGGGGTTGAATTGTGAATAATATTGTGAATATTTTTTAATAATAATGGTTTGTTTCACGTTAACATCAACTGCTTGACAGGATATGGGGCAACAGATAAACAGAGGACAAATGGACAAAAGACCCGTCCGACACTTAGTTTCAGGCCAGGGCAATAAGATCACAACTGTACATGTTTTTTTTTCCCCCTGTAGATATGTGGATACCTTGTCACTTTTTATACCCCTGTACATAGTTGAGGGTATACTGGATTCCGATTGTCTGTCCGTCCGTGTGTCAGTGTATCCATCCATTCATCTGTCTGAGTTGTGGCTTGGGTTTGCTTTTCGCATGCCATAACTCACTGCTATTTATCCAAACTTCTACACCCATAAAAACATCTTGGTCTAGACTGTTAAGGGGCTGAGGAGTTGTAGCACCGCTGGTGCCTCATGTTGTTTTCTGTATCTTTTTTTTTTTTTTGTTGGCTGGCAAATTGGGGGGGTGGGGGGGTGGAGGGATTAAGCTTGAGCATTGTACACATGTATACCTGCCTGCATATAGCAGATGTGCGCTGGCCTACTATTACCTCCATATATCCATTTTCTCTGATGACAGACAGGTCAGATTGAGAGAGATATTAGTATTACATAGCAATATCTTTGCTTTGGTCCCGAGTTGAAATAGGTACCTTGCATTTTGCAGATCATTGTCACGTGTGGTTAAAGGTTCACTACTCTCGACGACTGGCGAAGAACACCATGCTCAACGGAGACTCTGTAACATAGCCTTCCGTAAAGCTGTCCTTACAAGTGAGTACATGACACTGATCCACATCCATGGAATTGTATAGGTACTCCAGTCTATGAAGAGATATTCCAATGTTAGAACACTTGATCAGTCAAGTGACGGGAAGATTGTGAGCTGCTGATCAGTGACCTACAGTCCTGAAAGGAGAGAATGAAAGCTGAAACTTTCTGACTTTTCCACGAATCTTATTAGGTTCATTTGAAGTCTATGTGCACAATTCTAGGTGCAAAGAATCATGGAAAAATAAAAAATGCCAGCCGAGATGTGTCCTCGGAAAGTGTCCTCATCTTTTTGGTCTTTGCACATTTTTCCCATTTTATTCTTTCCTAATATGGCATAAAAGTAATATATTTGCCAAAACTAAGTACACTCTCCATCATATTACTTAGCTTTTGAGAGAAAACACCGAAAGATTAAAAAAACACAGAAAATCGGTCCAAAAAATAACTTCAGACACAGTGACTTCTCTGTAACCTCATCGTGATGACCATCTTGGATTTTTTTATATTTCTTTTAGAGCTCTACCTCAAGGTGTAACAGAAAGAAATAGGTGGGCTCCGAAAATGGCCCCTGGAACAGGCCCCAAATTGTTCAGGCCTGGTAGGGTAATGGGTCTTTTAATAGGGATGAACATCTCCCCCTTCCTTCCTCTCTGATTCACTGCCATGGCTTTCGCACTGGCTTGACCTTATACACTACCTAAATTGTTTAATCCGGCAGCTTAATTTGGAATCTCTATGATATTTGTTTATTTATAATTTGGCTTATATATTGCTTGTAAGAATAATTTTCCAGCTGAAGTAACAAAAGGCTATTTATTAATTGACTACAGTATATGTTCTGTATTATTATATTTAACTTCTTGTAATCAGTGAAAACAGCCTACTGAATGAAGGGAGACAACTGCCTCAGTTACTGCATGCCTGTTTTCATTCTGAGATTATCAGAGATATAGGGCTTAGACCACTAAAAGATTTACATTGGCGGCAATGTTAAAATAATAGCATCTCGTTGATTCCCTAATTAAGTCTACATGTAGACTTCCATATGTTGGCAAAAAGTACTTCAATTCAAGTGCCACAACCTGACAAACTTCTTAGCGGAGGGGGGGGCGCCCATCTCGATTATGAGTTACATGTATACGTGCTCGTTTGACTTTTGGCCTTTTTCCCTGCTTCGAGAAAGCAGTGCGTCTCGATTTTGAGTTACATTTATACTTGCTTGTACAAATGACGTCCTATTTTTGGCTTTTTCTCTGCTTTGAGAAAGCGGTGCACAGACACATATCATACTTCGAACAACTGCCTTGAATTATTCATCACAGCAGAGACTGGCAGAGGTTGTCTAAACGGGTCGGGACTATTTTT